>JARJCP010000214.1:0-100784 GCA_029281795.1 Mycena crocata | reverse complement strand
ACAGAAACCATTGTTAGTACAGATCAACGCTCAAACGTGTCTGCTCACCTTGCCCCAGGTTCTTTCCATGATTGAGGTAATCGATCTTTCCTTCCATGGTATCTGCCCGCTGTCCCCGTCCGGCGTCCTTCGTTGAATGCGCCCCTGGATTCAGCCTTGACCACACGCGCTCCACCCCCTCGCCATCACTCTTCCCCACCCCCGGCTTGAAACTCAAGCTATTGGCATTTTGGCACTCTTCGTTGTGCGACGCTGCGTGCCAGACTGGTAGAGCGCACTGGATATCGAGCTTGTCTAGGGGCAATTGAATTTTGCTGGGTAACTTCGCGTTTCGGGCGGCGAGATTTGTTTTCCACTGACATGCGATATCATAGGATATCGTCAACGACTGCAGACTGCGGCCAGCCAGCGCTGACATCAGTATGAAGTCCATATTTGCGTATCTAAGGTAACCCCATCAGATATCGTGTGCAATAAGAACCCGTTTCGCCGACGCACCTCTCTCCTTTTTGGAGATCTCCCAGACCGTTCGGTTGGACACACTCGTGGCGCGCACACACAACACCTCCAACGCCCGACACCCGCAGCCCCGTCGTCATGCGTGTATCTTTCTGCAAGAGCGCCGCAAACGAGATGCATGAGCTGATCTGATTCGCCAAGCTCACAATTAGCGGGTGCCAAGAAAAGGGAACAAGCACGTACATCTTTCTCGCTCACGTAGTTCTTCAGGTGCTGCCTGTACCCCTCGGCTCCACCCAATACCCCCACCCAGGACCCAGTGAAGGGTCATCGATCTCGTTCGGTCGCATCCGGTTTTTGAGCCTAAAGTTCGCGTCCATCGCGAGTATGAGCATGTAGAGATACCTACACAATTAGTTATTAGTCAGGCGAAGACGAAACAATTCGCACAACGTACCGGGATTCCGGATCGGCGTTGCGCCAGTCAGGTGGAAGGTTGCGCCCATCAAAAGGGCAGGCCCAACAGTCCACCCCGCACTCGCCCAATTTGGTCGCATCAGGGCCTGCGAGGTCATGGCCACGCCCCGCTCGTTTCAGTCGCATTAAGAACGACCATTGGCGCGCCATGCGCTGGAATTGCTTGTAACGGTCCTGAACTCATCGTAAGCGTTGAGTCTGTCAAGGCAGCAGTGCAGTGAAAACGTACCGGGAGCCACGTCAAGCCCGCCTTCGCACCCGCATCTGTCATCTCTTCCAGCGCAGTGATATAATCCCGCACGTTCATATTCCCGGCGACATTGAAAAGCCGGTATGCCTCCAGACTCCGAAAGGTCGCGCAGGTGCCGGGATCCGTTACGGTAGCGGGGTACCATTTGTTCCGCAGCAGTTGCTCGAGGTTGTCCGCGTCGTCCGACTTGTCACATTTGCAATAACGCGCCTTGATTCGGTGTATTACTGGCGCCTCGATCACTGTCAATTTGCGAACAGTGTCCTCGGGGCTTGGACATGGGAAGCCACCGTGGCCCAACTGGTAGATGAGGCCGATGTCTGCCAAAGTGCGCGGCAGCCAGAAGTAGCCCGACCATTCCTGCTTGTTTTTAGCTAAAATAATATTGGCCAGGGCAAATTCTGCGCACCTTGATCACATGTAGCGGTGTTCGCGAGTGGTGCGACAGACAACACTCGAGGCACTGTAGAAACTCGCCGCAATCTTCGCACTTGAATAATTGAACGGCATTTTCCGCCTCTTGCGAGAACGCCGAGTGGCAATGAGCACACTCGGGCTTGTCCAGATCGTCGCCAAGGCCCTCGTGGCGCAGGAGTTCGTCCAGGAACATACTTTTTTTGGGCCTCCACCGCGACATGGGATCGGTCTCGCATGCAAAGTGAGTACTTTTGATTATTCCGCCATAACAAAAAAAAGACTCACTGTGCTCTTGTATTTCTTTCGCTGGCGTTTTCCCAGAATTGTCGCGGCGTCGTCGTTGTCGTTGTCGTCCCCGTCCTCGTCCTCCTCGTCCCCCCCCACAGCGTCAGTGTCGGCGACAGAGCTAGGAGGCGGAAGACGCGCTGCTTCCTCGCTGAAACCTTCCTCGGACACAGGAATCCAATGGGCCAGGGCGTCAAGCAAAGTGAGCCGTTGTTTTTTGTGCGCAACGTGCATCAACTCCTCCGTCCTGCGCAGCCCGTCCGCAGATAGATATATTCCCCGGTCAGCGGTGAAGGTGAATTCGAATTGGCCATGTTCTGCGTAGCTGTAGTCTACCACATTCTTGTATGGACGGCGACCACGTCGGTTCGCCATGTTGTCGACGCTGGTGGTGAGTCTGAAGTCGGTGACAAGATCAAAATTGAAAAGATTCAAACACTTACCTTAACTTGATCGCCACCCAGAAAACGTTAACACCACGCCGCATCCGCTGCCTAATAAATTACGCGGCCCGCACACCACCCGCACGTGCGAGCACTGCTGACTGCGCTCCCTTCCACCCGCGCGCTCCGCCTCGCGCAAATGGTGCCAAAGAGCTGCCCATGCCGTCGTTCTCTGTGCGTGAGCAGACCCCCCCGGGACGAATCCACCACCACGCCCGGATCTACAAGGATCGATCATCAGTGACCAACACACTCATCATCGTTTTGCCGACTCACCCACCCGCGATGGTAGCGCAGCCCAGGACCTCGAAATCGCGATTGATGAAAAGTGGAAGGATGGCAAATGGTGATTCAAGCTTACACAAACATAGATCACAGCCACACTACGCTTAATTGCCGACTTTCCGGAATTCCTTGGCACACGCCGCCGCTCATATCGATTTTTGGGAACCCGCCAATACTGCGAGCAAGTATGCTAAAAAGGCAGCGACTACCTACACAAAGCCAGGTGTACCCAATCCGAGTCTAGGCCGACCCGGAAAAACGAGGTTAGTCCACTTGTACAAGACTTTGCTACTGTCATCCCAGGCCGGAATACAGGCTCGCCAGATGATCCTCCTCAGCAAACGCTCTGAACGGTGCAAGCCAGATCACCGACACACATTCGGGGCAGGTCCACTGGCGCTCGAGCCACAGTCTAATGCACACATAGCAATGACTGTGGCCGCAAAGATAGCTGTGGACGACAAAAAGTAAGTAACTCCCCTCGGAAGCTAAGTGCATAAATTGGCTCACGTAACAGGGTGCGACTTGACGAAGTGGCATATGCCACACTTGTGATGCTCCTGCAACGGTAGCTGCTCCGGAGGTCCAACACCGTCGACCCAGAGATCTTCGTGTCTGAGCGGCCGATCGCGAGCGAGGCGCCAGCCAGTCGCCGCCAACGCATTCGGTCCCGAACGCCCGACAGCGCTCGAGGCGCCCAAGGTAGGTACTGGGTTGCGGGGCAGAGTCGGTCGCGGCAAGGGGCCGTAGCGGAGCTCGCGGATGTCGAGGCGGCGTGCCTCGCGCTGCTGAGTGGCGTTTCTGCCGCTGCTGTTGAGATAGCGAGGAGCTTCGAGACTTGCGATGCGGTTGAGCACCCTGCTCAAGTTTCTCGACGCCACAGCGACTGGGAAGTTTGGGTCGTCAGCTCCGTTCCAGTCTGCAAACAGAAAAACTTACCCGGGCTGTCGCTCACAAGCCAAGGGCTTCCTTGTGAGCCCGCAGGTACGGCTTGCGCGTCGGCCATGAACGCAGAAGTGGAGGAGACTGGGAAGGTGGGTCGTCAACTCCTTCGCAGTTTGCAAACAGAATAACTTACGTGGGCTGTCGCTCACAATCCAAGGACTGACTTTTGAGCCGTCAGGTGTGGGTTGCGATTCTCCGTCCGTTGGCCATTAAAACAAAAGTGGGGAACACGCGAAGGTAATAGCTGATACACGGGCCTTTAAAAAGGTCAAACCCACCCCCTGCAAGCTATCGGCTATAATTGCCACGGGGCCAGCGCCCCTCCGACTGGATACGACCGCCAATCAGTTGGAATCGAGGATTGTTGTCACATTTATTCAACTTTAACGGTATACAAAAAACCCCGATTTATCATTGTGCTGATATTTTCACAGGCCCTTTACTAGGCAGCATTGCGCCGGCGGCGGCTCTCCCCGGCGCGCCTCGTGGCGGGCCCGGGCTGCGTCGCGAGCCTCGCCGACATGGGTTTCGCGCCACAAAATGTACGCTACCATGCGCTGCATTCCTCTCCCTCCCGCAAAGCGCAAGCTCGCCTCGATTTTTCGTCTGCTTCCTCAGCACCACTTCCCGCCAGTCCTCCCGCTTCCTGCTCCATCTCGTCTGGTATCTCAACATTTCCTCCGCGTCCGACTCGATGATTTGCATCTGGCCTTCCAGTTTCGCGAGGCGTCCAAGCCTCGGATCCGATGTAAGTAGTGATATCATCGCCGGCTGCCACATCGCGTCAGTAATATTTCGCGTAACAGGTTTTCGTCACTCACAAGCAGTAGGCGACGGTGTAGTAGGGGCGGGAAAAGAATAGCCGTAGTAGGGGCGGGATATGACATTCTTTGTTGCTGTAGCTGTTCCTTTGGTGCGCCTTGTTATAGAAAAATTGTGTGTGCCTGTCACAGAGCTAACCAGTCCTTCAGATATATTAATATATCTCACACCTTTTGGTTCCCGTCGGCAAGTCTCGAAACTCCACCGCCAATCACACTAACATAATAAGATTGGCGAGGAGCAAAAGCGGCGCAGAGATGCGGGAACACCGAATTAACGGCATAGATTGTCGCTTGTCGCGGCAGTGGCAAGCACTTCTGGCTAGTTGCCTTTTAGGCGCCGCATGTACGTTCCCACAAAGCTGTAGCTTAAATATATATGCCTTTACCTGCGGTTCAATTCAACATGCAAAGTTTGCAGCGGAGCGCCGGACACTACTCAAACTTATCACCGGGAAGTGGTCCACATGGGAAACTGGGCACAAAAAATCACATCAGCTGGGATTGCGCAATTGGAAATTACTACCCGAACTCTCCACATGCAAAAAAAAGGTCCGTTTCCGACCGAATAAGAAATCACACACCGAAAAGACCCGGGAACCTTTTTTTTATTGGTCGCAGCTACTCTACTCGGCGGATATATTCTACGCGACCGCACTAGTTACAATTTAGACCGCCTGCAACGAACAAAAGATCAGAAAAGAAGCGCTAAATATCTGTGAAACTTACACAGGGGACAAGCTTGGCGTCCGCAGACGCATCAGGAAGCGTGTCGGGTTCGGGGCACCGCGCGGCAGGGGCGTGCACGCCTCCAGTAGGTCTCCACGCGCTCGCCGTCGTAGATGTCTCGGTGCCAGTTGGGCGCATACTGACAAGCTACATCGTAGCTGACAATGGCGGGCGGCGGTGGCTTTTGCGGGCGGCGGTGTATTTGTTGTCAGATACATAGTATTTGCTGCCCTCGATAAACTGACAGCAAACCCGTGAAAAAAAAAAAAAAACGTACTAGTCTTGTATGGCTTCGCCTTTTTGCAGCTCAGCAACTGGGAGCTTTGCAGCAACGCGCCGACGACGGGGAACGACCGCTAACCGCCAAAAAATGAGGGCAGTGGGCATGGGTGCAACGGCAGGACTCACCGAAGGGATTACCCAGTGGAGCGGGTTCGGCGAAGTCTGGCAGTTCATCATCCGACGGCGGGACAGACTCAAGGCCTGGCATGTCGTCACAGTCGCTCTCGTCGTCGCTTTCTACGCCATCCATCTGCGCCGTGGTCTCGGGGAAAACGTCGACAGACTTGATGAGGGCTGGTATGTTGTCGTCGCTGTCTGCTAGGTCGGGCAGCGGCCGCAGAGTTTTGTTGGAGGCCATCGAATCGAAGAAGTGGGTTCCAAGTTTGACTGGAAGGCGCAAAATGAGATCGAGGCTCAAGTGAGAAATTGTCACACACAAAAATCCAAATCGAGCGAAGTGGAATAGAGACAACCGTATACGCGTCAGTCAGGGTTTGCATGAATCTCGTGCCTTTTTTTGATGGACTCGCCGAGCTCGGAGATATGAGAAAGAGTAGACGACCCGGAGCTCGGGACTCCCCAGGACTGGCAGCTGAAACCGTTAATAAAGAAGAAAAGAAAAAACTGGCGACACACTTGCGATACCCCACGAGAATGCGCGACTACTACGCTCCTCTCGATCCCACTGCCGGCGACTACACTCCCCCTCGAGGATTGGTGGCCCCTCAGACCGCCCGTTGTTGAGCGCCGTGGGCGCTCCGCAGTCGGGTACACGTTCACTAGGGACTCCACTGGTCCTGCGATTTACAGCGGCCATCCGTACGCGTTTGCCGACAGTCTCATCCACCAAAACGAGATTGTAATGCGCCGCGAGGACGACGATCCTGTGTATCGCGGAGACGTTCGTATCTTGCAGCTCTAATATGGTACACCGCCTGATTTCGTGTTGGCAGCTTCAGCTACATAGAATCTCGTTGCGTCGGCGCCAATCAAAGTCCTGATATGCTATGGACCCCAACCGTGGATGAGCCTACCGACACCGACTCCAGCGACAATGAAGGGTAGTCAGCGTTCGGACAGCGAGAAGGAGAACATTGACCCTGCTGGGACACCTACACAGATTCTCGCCCTTCTCTCACCCTCTGATGAGATGCCTGTGGAACGCCCTCTTCAGAGCCCGTTTACCCCGAAGCGCCGGGTTGTTCACTATACCTCAACGCGACAAGAACAGACCGCTTGTGAAGACCAGCCATCTCAGGCCCAGCATGACGCCGAGGCTCTCGACGCCCGACAGAAGGCCACGGCCAAACGTCGCTCTCCGTCTTGCCCAGATAGCGGGGCAGCGTCCGCGCCGCTCGAACCGACTTCTTCACGACCGCATGGGGGCCCGCGTCGACGATGGAGTGTACCGTCAGGAGACTCTGATGCGCTGGGGGCATACTGTAGAGTCATGGGGAGATGGGTAAGTTTTTTCACTCCGAATCGCAATCGGTACTCACCATCGATTATCAACAGCAAGCCTCGTCCTCTTCTCGACAGCCAAAACAGGGTGATGGCCGTGATTGCTGGTGCCCCGAAAGGGGACGAGGAATTCTGGGGCGACGTCAACCAGCGCGCCGTCCAGCAGTTTGGAGGTCTTTACCGCCGCGGTGAGTTTGACCAGCTTGGTGTTCAGCCGGCGACGGTTCAACTGGGAATGGGATACGGAGGCGCGTATGCGGTGAGCCTTGCCTTCTCTCTCCTCTCCTGTACGCATTTTAACCCCGCGGAAACAGTCTCCCCACACTGTCCTCGGTACCGCGAGCACCCACCGCGAAATGACAAAAATCGCGGCCACTCCCTTTATGAGAGCTATATCCGCGTATCAGAATCGTAAGTGACTTGACGGAACGCGACGGAGATTCTGACCTTTTCATCAGATCTGTCCCTCCAATTCTCCCCTCGCGTGCATGCCGACACCTTGGCCAAGGTGAACGAGCTCGTTGATCGACGCATTGCGTCGCCGCCCTTCAAAAACTCGGTCTTCACCACCCTGGAAATCGACTTCCGCGACGCTCCCGCCCTGGCCACCAAAACCAGAGATTCCGCCTTCGGCACGTTTGAAGCCATAACGTCGGTGGGGCTTTTACGACCAAGAAGGCGGTGGTCACATTGAGTTCTGGGACGATCAAATCTCGGTTGAGCTCGCGCCGGGCGCCACGATTATCTTCCCCCGCCGGCAGCAAGCGTTTCTCGTTCTTTACCAGTCGGCAGACGCGAGAGAAGCGTATCTGTGCGGCAATTCTGCAATGCGGGTGTGCTCCGCTGGCTCGACAAGGGCGGACGCAATGACGGTGAGTTCGATCGCAGCGCGTCTGTTCAACAAAAGGAAGCTTGGGAGGCGAAACGGGCGGCGCGCGGCGAGAAGTATGCCAAGCTTTATAGCACGTTAGATGAGGGTGTTCGTCGTGTAATCGAAATACACCGTTTCGGCGCGCAAAAGTTCGCGCCGCCGTTGAATATGGTGTGCACTTTAACCTTAGCTTTACTTCATTCAGAGACTCGTTCTATTTCAGAACAAGCATTATCATTGACACAATAAAAGTACAACTCAAATTTTAGCGCATCAGAGGCGCGGGCGCATCACAAGTCGTTGCGTAGTTGTAAGTAGGGGGAGCGGTAAGTAGGCCGAGATAGATTCGTAGTATGTAGTCGCGACGCGGCGGCATCAGTGCCCCGGGGCACAGAAGGTGTCGCAGCCGGTGTCGTGACAGGTGGGAGCAGGCGGGGCTGGATTGCGCGGAGATGTCCTTGTCGTCGTCGCTCGGTAACCGAGCTCGTCATCGGCGTACATCCCGAGGTCAGCGGCATACACCGCGAGGTCAGCGGCATACATGTTCATGTCGTAAAAGGGAGCTCGGCAGGCTGGGACCCGACGCGGCTGGACTCGGCTTCCGGCTCCTCGTCGATCGTGTGGATGGTGTTAGTGCTATGTTTTCCCGCATGTTTTCCTGCGCCATAGAATTCCTCCGCCGCGTCGAGCTCCTTGTCGAACTGGCAGCGTCGGCGTCGGCCTTTTCCTTCAACAACTGCGCAGCGTCGGCGTCAGCCTTTTCCAGCATCTCGCGGTCGAATCTTTCGCGGCATGTGATACGGTTCCGGCAGACATAGTTCATGAACTTCGCAGCTTTGCCGATGCTGTTGTGCTGTTTCAAGACGGTGTTTGGCGACTGGCTTACAGCGACGGCAGTTTCCGCCCCGGTACTGTACATGCCAAGATGAACATTAATGCGGCGGATCACGGCGCATCACGACGTACCGTTGGATGTAGATGCCATCTATCCCGGCGTCAGTCTCGTGGACAGTCCACACGAAGCATAAAGCCGACTCCTCTCGTAGCTTCGTTCCTTCTTTTGCGTAGATAGCGATGGGGCAGTGAACATAACCGGATTCGTGAACATCAGAGGGGCGAAGTTTGATAACGATGAAAGTTTCGGACTCGGACATTTGGTTTGGTTGGGAGGATGCGGAGATGGGAGAATGCGGGGATGGTCGGTTGGACGTGGTGACGCACAGTATTTATAGCAGATTGATCCTATTGATCCGCAGCACTAGGCTGCGCCGCTGCTGCCCGCAGCACAGCGCAGCACAAAAACCAGGGCGCTAAATTGGACACAACTTATTCAAGGCCGCTAAATTACAAACGATATTATATACATGCGGCGGTATAGAGTAGACACTGTATGCAACACTGTAAAGAATGACTACACATCGCGTGCATCATTGTCACCATCACCGTGGGCATGCTGGGAGGAACGGGCCTCATGGTACGCCTCCTTGGCGGCCTGCTTGGCACGGCGGAGCCGTTTGCGCTCGCGGTTTTTTGCGTACATATGCGGCATACGCAGCTGGGCCAAACCGAGCCTTATAAAGGCTGAGAGGAATGTGTGTAAGTGGCTGAGGTACAGGGCTGGTAGCCGAAGTGAGGTGAGGACGTACGCGATCCGGCGTTGAGCTTCCCAGACACGCAAATCATTCCGATGCCTGCTCGGAGCGTCAGACGCAGGAAGCAGGTTAGCCAAAGTACGTACTTTTCGCGATATGTTGCTTGGTGAACCCGAGCACGCTCAGCAGCTTCGAGTTGCTCTTCTATTGGGCGAGATTTGAGTTCCGCGCGTTTCCTGCGGGGTGAGCGACAATCAGGGAGGTGGAGGTGCAAGGTCAGAGGTGCTGGGACACACCTCGCCATGCGCAGACGAGCTTTCTCATTTGATTCAAGTTTGCGCTGAGCCCTAGAAAGTGGTTGGAGATGTCAGGTGTGCGCGACATGAAGTGGACTTACTTGAGCTCATAGTCACTGGGTCCAGAGGCGTATTTGGACTTCATCGGTGGTGGATGCGACATGCCAGTGAAGAGAAAGGAGGGTAAAACAAACAGGAGCAAATCACCGGCGGTTCTCGGAAAGGCTCGGCTGAGGGTGTCGGTTAGCCGGATGGTGAGTTCGCGTCAGGGATGTTCGCAGTGCAAATAACGAGTCAAGTAGTCGCCTGAGAGCTTCGCGATGTTGGGAAGAGCAGAATGATTTGTTGTTGCGCAACTTTCTGGGCCGATTCCAGACCGTAATAGGTGGTTAACAACACCATATGGACAAGATGGTTTGATGTGGGCGAAGTTGTGGCAAGTTCGCGAGGTTGAGAAACTGAACAGCCGTCGCGAGCTTTTCAGAAAAGCCAAGGCGTCAATTTTTGTTTCAGCACCGCTCTGAGAGTAAATGTAATTGTTTAGGTCCATTCAGATTTTTGGTGGGATCGCAGGCCGGAGGCAGCGAAGTGAGTTTGTCAGGATGTGGTTGTGACAAGTTCGCCTGAGTGTTGCGTCGTTTGCAGAGGAACGGCCGGAGAAGAGAGCTTGAAAGGACTGCTGAGAGCAGCAGAGAACGATAAGGACGAGAATGGGTTGAAGTAGTTAAGAAGGAGGAGTGGAAGACACTGTTTGAAGTCGAGGTTGGGTTAGGTATCAGTAGTGGATATGGAACAACGCTGGTAACACATGGTTGTGACAAGTTCGCACGCCGGTGATCTCTTTTTAATAATATTAAATCTGCAAAAAATACTCAGCCTCCAAATGCGAAACATGTTGAAGATGAAGTTGTACAACAGATATCTGTCTGTTTAAAATTTCCATTCAGCAGGGAGAGAATTTTCAGTTTGACCTGCATTCGCCGTGATGGCATGACAAGTTCGAAATGCCATCTTCTGTGGCAAGTTCGCCCTTCGATTGAGTTTGAATCAAGTCGCTATCAACGCCCGCGGTAGGAACCCGGGAGAAAATTTGCAGAACCAAAGTTGGGATTCCAAACTACAAAATGGCTGACTACGATTTGGGAAAAATAGCCATCCTACCAGTGTTTCTTCTTACTCCTGGTTGTTCAGAAATATGACAAGTTCGCGTGGGCACAGCATCAGTCATATTTGATGTGGCGAGTTCGCGCTGTAAGGCGGCACGGCTGTAGGCCTAAGGTAATGTATTCCCTGGTTGGGTTGTGAACTGTGCAGTGATAGGGCAAATAAAATGTATTGTAGGCTACGAGAGGATACAGCCCGACCAACTACAGAGAAATTACACATAGTATGTGGGAGGTAGATCGTGAACAGTGTGTGCAAGTTGAGCATCCAGGAATTTGCTAAAGGCGGCGTCCTTCCCGCAATGGACTCGTACAGCGAGCCACGGACCCCAGTGTGTTCAATTGACACTCCAGACTGCGTCAAAAATGATGAGTTAAAGACTCAGGAAATCGAAATATTCAGGACTTACTGCGAGCGGTAAACCCCGGGGGTAATGCCGGAATACACGACATACCAGAGACTGTCGGGGGTTTCGTCTCCATTGAGTGGATTGTTGGGAGCATCCGAGAGTGAAATTGGGAGAGGCAGGGCCGGATAGCAGAGGTGCGGCTGGGATCGGCAATGCGGGTCCACCCACGCTCGTGGGCATATGCAAAAGCGGCCTGGGCCTCCCGCAGAGTTACGTATCCACGGAAGATGCAGTTGCGAACGCCTGACACAAGAGGCTCCGTTTCACGCCTAAAAAGAGTCAGGATGGGAAGAAAAGGAAGAAAACAGGGACTTACCACGATAAAAACACACCATAGTTTATGCCGCAGAACACGACGAACGCTACTTTTTTTGGGCCCCGCGACTTCTTGCTGGGTGTGCCGCGTGCGACGACGTGAACACGGCCACCGGGTACCGCCTGAGTCGCGTTGCCAGCGATGGACCTGGGTAGCTTTGTTCAAGCGGGGGAAAGAGGGCGGGAGATGGAACGTACCACTCCCTCGTGTAGACTGGACCAGATGTCGAAGTAAGACGGGGTGAATCAATAGAATAAATCGTTTCGCCGGTGCCAGCGTGGATGCGAGGAACAGCGTGGACGTGAGGAACAGTTCTGGGTCGAGAGACGGTGTGAGGTCGATTTTGTGGCGTATACGGTGGCGGCTGTGCTGCTGCAGTGGATGGTGGAGTGCGGGGACGTGGTGGAGTACGGAGACGCGGTGGAATGCGAGGACGCGGTGGAGTGCGAGGACGCGGGTGGGGGTGTTCGTCGTCTCGAATATTGAGACGTGCGATGAGCTCGAGAAGGTCGGGGTTGTCGTAGTCCCCAGAGGAGTCGGATCCGGTCATGGAGAGAAGAGAAAGGCGCCACTTGCGACACCAGTCCACTGCAAGATCAAGGACAATATCGGAAGCAATGGGAGGAAGGAGAATCTATCAGAACGGTCATCAGAACACCATATGTTTGTGATGGTGCGACGATACGCACGCGCGTCTGGTAAGAAGTGCATGGGTGGGTGGCTCGTACCATCATGGTTGTCGGTTGGCAGGACGAGGAAAGCCTCAGGGAACGCTACATAGCTGAGAAGTGTGCTTGAGAGTGGCAGTTATTGCAAGCCGGGAGGTTGTCCGCTGTGGTCCGCAAAAAGCCGGTCGTAACTGGGCACACGCACGCAGTGTGATCTGCGCCTTGATGTGGTGTGTGGAAGAAAAGATGGTCCCAATTGGGACAGGCTGCAGTTTACTCACATGAGATCTCATCCCGATATAGATTGATCGAAGTAGAAGCACGGAAGAACGGAAGAATCAATTCGACGCAGGCTGTGCCGTTCCCGATTCGGCCGTATATTTGGCAGTCACAAATTTACAAACTACAAATACTACGCGACGGAGACTGTAAACTACGCGACAAGACCCGGAAAAAACACCTGAAGCAATGTAATAATGATAAGCCCGTGCTTGGCGAATAAGAAACGCGCCACAAGACTCACAATCAAGGGGCGACGACGGACACCATATTGAAGCCGAGCAATTCGTTGAAGGCTGCGACGGCCGCGGCCTGCGTCTTGAAGCCCTTCTGGGTACCGGCGGGGACCCTGGTGGTCGAGTTGGTCGCGAGGGCGCTGCTCAGAGTGATGCCGACGAAACGGCCCCGCGTGATGGCATACCAAAGCTTGCCTTCCTCATCGTCTTCGACGATGGCCATCATCGGTGAGGTGGGGACCACAATGTAGAGGTTCTTCACAACCCAAGGACCGTGGGTGTGAAACTGGGCGGGCGCCGCGGGGGTAACGGGTACAGAGGAGGCCGGCGGCGTGTGGATGGCGGGGACCAGATCTGGCGAAGACGAAGCTTCGGCGGGGCTGTCGACAGCGGTGGCAGGAGCTACAGGGAGACGCGGACTGTGAGACAGTTAGACTGAAGATTTTGTAAAAAAAATGACCTTGGGCCTGCGCAAGCGATGCGACAGCGGCAGTGAGCAATTGGATGGCGGCGACGGTGTTCGCTGGGGTGTATGAGTACTCAGGATAGAGTGGATGGCTGAGACAGATGCTTACCGTCGGCGCTGGAACCGTTTGCCGCTACTGGGACAGCAGGCGCTGTGCCAGAAGCAGCGGGAGCAGGGATGTGGGTCATGGTGGTAGGAAAGAGGGAGGTAGATCCGTAAGTGGAGTCGCCCGTGCCTTTATAGGCTGGGCAACGGAATTGGGACTCCGCTGGTGATCGTCCCATGAGGAGGAGTGGATCTGGCGAGATCTGTGGCGCGCATGCATAAACAACGCAGAATAACTGAAATAAACAAGCATAGTCACACTCACCGAGGTTGTAACCAAACAAAATCTGGTCGGCAGTGCAGAGAGACAAGAGACTGTGGTACGTGTGTCGGCGCCCTGAGGTGAACATATTTTGAGACGCTGAGGTTTTCGATAGACAAGAATGGGCCGGCAGAAACGTGAACGAAAGCGAGTCCCCAAAGGAGCGCGAAAAAATTTGCGATTATGGGCAGAGGGAGTTCGCGAGTCGATTCTATCTCCTCACCTGGACCGTTATACTGCCGCACTGGACGCAGGCTGGAGTGAAGAGAGAGCTTTCTTGAAGAAGGTTTGCAAAGAGTTTCATGCGCGCATCGATTGGAGGACGCCGGATCACGAAGAGCCGGTTCTTGATGATTGGGACCCAGCTGCGCCTCTACCAGCCAAGGAGATTTTGACGGACGACGAGCACGTCGAGAAACGAAAGCGAGTTAAGGAGCTCAATGCGGTATGTGACATGATCACGCTTGTGACTTCCTCTCTCAATGTCTCGTCTCCCAGCGTATTCGACGCTGGTTCACCTACCGCATCCGCCGTCTTCGTAAACACCGGCAATCTGCTGGACTGGATCCAACGAAGAACCCCTTCGCTGTGTTACTTTCAAAACTGAGTGGCTTGACGGCACCGCCAAAAGCAAGACAGGCTTACCAACAATTCATGCACGACTCTTGGGACAAGATTGCACCAGAGGTGGCCAAAAGGTGGCAGGAGCAGCAGGATCTTGAAGGTGGAAAACAGGGGAAGAGCCCGAAGATGGGATTCACGTCTGCAGTGTCGCGCGAGCTCTTCAACGCTCTCTCCGCAGGCGAGCGACAGGATCTTGCAGCGACAGCAAAGAAGGAGGCTGCGGAAGCGAAGGCCGCGTACAAAGCAAGTATGGAGAGACCACCGTCTCAAGCTCCTGAAGATCGTCAACGGTGAGTTGTGTGAGACGGCCCTATCGTCACCCGAAACTGAAAGATTCTGAAGATGCATCGATGCCGTAGCCGAGTTTGTCGGCCCAATCCTGCGCGGCCTTTTCGAGTACACAGGGCTGCAGTCGACACTCATTATGGGGGGTCCTGTGCCGAAATATGACGGAGCTCTGCGGACAGTGAGGTACATTCTCTTTTTCTATGTATTCCACTATGTGACGCTGATTCTTGTTTGATTAGCACATCGTACGGACGCAACAAGGCCGGGTTACCCGTGCATTGGCCTCAATGGGACAAAAAACGCTGGGAGGGAGTCTCATCTTTTTTCACCGAATATCTACATACAGCGTACGGTGCGTGAAGAAGATCAAATGTATCAATTTTGCCTAACGACGTGAACAGACGCGACAGACTCTGCTGCCGCTGCGCTAGGCCCTGGCGTCGACCTCTCCGCAGCCAAGTACAAGATTGGAGACAGCGCGGTGGCGAAACCAGAGTCCGATGACGAGTCGTCCTCGTCGGAGGATGAGGACGAGGACGACTCGGACTCCGACTCCGACGAGGAGGGGGCCAAGCGTGCGCGGAAGAAGCGCAACACTGCCACAGGACCGGTGGCGAGCGCGTCGACTGCCGCCGGGCCTGTAATCTACGCGGACGGGCTCACATTCGACCAGTACCGAGAGCGCAACATAGCTCAGCGCCGAGCAGAGATGGCTGCATTGGACGCTGAGCAGGAGAAGGACCGCCCCCCTAAGAAAACACCCCCCGTAAGGAAGCCCAGGGCAAAAAAGGGCACCGTACTCGCGACCCGTACATCGGCGAGGCACACGGCAGCTGCAGCCCCGGCATCGACCTCATCACCCCCGCCGATTCCTACTACATCCTCACCATCCTCAACTTCGTCTTCGCCACCGCCGCGTCCCACGGCTTCGTCATCGACATCGACCCCGTCCACGCCGTCCCCAACGTCGTATTCGCCACCACCGGGTCCCACGGCTTCGTCTGCGCCAGCCCTGTCTACATCCACGTCACCGCCAGATTCTTCCTCGCCAATACTGCCATCTGCACCGGCCGCGCCTTCGTCTTCGACACCAGCGGCTGCGAGTTTGTCTGCGCCTTCGTTCTTGGCACCACCTGCTCCCATTGTGCCGTCGGCATCGAGCCCGTCTTCCTCAGCACCCCCCACTTTGTCATCAGTCGTGCCTCCGCCGCCGAGGAGTCCATCGACGATTGTCACCATGACAACCGCGTCAAGCCCAGCTCCAACGGGCTCCTCCTCGAGCAACCTAGTTCCCTGCCCAGCCGGGGCAGCAGATTGGTTTGTGGAGGCGCGCGCGGAGATGATGAAGGTGGCACTGGGGCCGCATTTTGAGGGATTGCTGTCGGCGTGGACTCGGGTGGAGTACGCGTCGCGCTTCGAGCATTCCCCATCAAATCTCGCTAACAAAAAACGACCGACCCAAGTCTCAGAGTGGATCAAAAACCTGCGGGGGAAACGGGGGGACGAAGAAAAAACTCGAGTGATGGACCCGGCCCAATACGAGCAACAGTGGAAGGTGTGGTGGGCTACGCTGCAGCCGAAGTGGCGCGTTCGCGGAGCGGATGGTGAGTGGGTCGCCGAGGGCACGTATGGACCAGACGGGAAGGAGTGGGGCCCCCTGTACCGATGGGGTGTCAACGGCACGCTCAGCATACTAGCGTCCCTGTATTTCTGGGGCTGCGCCGTCGTCGACGACAATGCTTTGCGCGTACCGTGGGACGCAGCGGTGAACGACGTAGTTTGGATGATGGAGGGACTTGCGATATATTACGAGATGTTTAAGCGTAAATTTTGAGCTCCGTTGTACTATACTTGCGAATGCACCTTCTTTCCTCTTATTACCTGGCCTTTGAAAGATTTGGGGAAAGGACTTGGAGCTCGGTGGTAAGAGCGCCAGAACAACGTTGGCGAAATGTAACGGAGTATTCTGGAGGCGTGAGTTCGATTCTCGCCTAGTTCATGAAGTTGCAGGTACTTATCCTGGTACCTGCAACTACATTTTTTTTCTCTCTCGCGGACTTGGAATGATATTACACGAATAAAAAAATAATAAAAGATGGCCTGAGTGAGAGTCGAACTCACACCTCGCACCGACATATGGTAGAGACGGGGAATTTCTGTGCGCACCCTACCACTGAGCCATCAGGCCGTTGTAAATGGTCTCAGGTACGTCATAACATCCGCGTCATGACAAGACATTTATTTTGGACTTGGAAAAAAAACAAATTGCCACGCGGAACATACCGCGGAATATGCATCGATATATTCCGCGGTGTAATAGCTTGAGTGAGAATCGAACTCACGCGTCGTACGTAAACATATGGAAAGAGAGCGTATGTTTAGTACGCGCTCACCACTGAGCCATCAAGCTTAAAAAGATGTTCAAACAGCTCAGTGATATATACAGAGACCAAAGTACGTAGAGCTAGGTCATGGAAGTAAATATTCAAACTCTTGATATGTATTTAAACTGAATTCCTTTCTCTTTCTCTCTCTTTTTCTTTTTTGGTCCTGGGGTTGAACGATCACGTGACCGTGTCGGACGGCGGGAGGGCAGCAGCTGGGCGCGTGTATTGGACACGTACGACGGACGCGCTGTGCGTAGGATGTGCGGAGGGGTATGGAATATATTATTTTCACTGATATGCAATTTAATTTCGGTTTTCCAGGCCGCAAACAGGAATTCCGTGCCAGATTTGTAGCGGGGCGCACGGGGCGTCGTGGGGTCGGGGAGGCGGCGCGTATCATTCAAAGAGAGCGCAGAGGTGTGTATTATTATCTTCTGAGGTGCTGTACTTTTAAACCCCATTTTGGGGGGGCTGGTCGCAATTCACTGCCAAGGTTGGACAGCGGCGCATGACGCGGAGGGGACCCAGGTGGCGGGCGCGTGTAGGCTGATAGCGGCGGGTTAATGTATTCTACCCTCTCCCCGGAGGTGGTATTTTTCTGGGGGTATTTGGGTGCCCCGGAGCGAATTATTCTGGCGGTGGAATCGATCACGTGCTGAAGGCGCGTGCAGGCGTGTGAACAAATACTGGATTGCCGAGGAATCGATTCTGGACGGGTGCAATGCGCAAATTGGGATACAGGAGGGTGGGAATACGGGGTGATCTGCACCAAAACCCAAATTGATTGGAAAGCGCCAATTAATTACATTTATCTCAGCCTCTCATCAAACCGCAAATAGAGGTAAAGACAATGGAACCCCCCTAGATCACGCAAAGGAGCCAGGAGCCTTTTTTACGGACCTAGCCGTCCACACGGCTAGGTCTGTGGCATTAGGTTGTATATCCCACGGCTACAACCGTGTGTTTTAGTCTATATATTAGTACTATGGCTCAATGAAAATGGGTGGCCTAACAACGGTATTGTGGCATTTTGCCCCATCGGCATATATTCTGACTGTGTGCATGCAGTGTATGGTCCAACCGCCACGCCGTTCTCGGACAGCTTTCCCCATCCCAAGGAGATGTCGGAAGACGACATGAAGCGTGTCGAGGACGCATTCGCGGCAGCTGCAGAGCGCTGTAAACAAATCGGATGTGTGTGTTTTATTTTCACCGTGGCGAAGATCCATTGTAACTAATGAGCGGGGCAGTCGACTTCATAGAGCTCCATGGCGCGCACGGCTACCTCATCCACTCCTTCCTTTCCCCGGTGTCGAACACCCGTACCGACCAGTACGGCGGTTCCCTGGAGAACCGCATGCGATTCCCAACGCGCGTCCTGGAGCGGATGCGCGCAGTATGGGCGGACAAGCCGCTATTTGTGCGCATCAGTTCAACCGATTGTATGCCCGGGCCCGAGAAGGCCGAAGACGGAACCTGGCTGCAATGGGGGATGGAGCAGAGCAAAGTTTGGCTTGACAGAATGGTCAGCGTAGGGGTCATCGACCTCCTCGATGCGAGTTCGGGTGGAACGTGGTCGAAACAGGTCTGGTTCCAAGACGGGCCTGGCTTCCAGGTATGAGATACATTATACAATGCAGACACTGGTACGCGACACTAACCTGCTGAATTTCGTCAGGTGCCATTTTCCGAGGCTTTCAAAAAAGCGCATCCTGAACTCGTCGTCGGCGCGGTTGGGAATATCACTGATGTGGAAGTAGCGGAGTCGTACCTCGCGGATGGGAAAGCAGATGTGATCTTTTTGGCCCGAGAGCTGTTGAGGAACCCAGACTGGGTGTTGTCTGCAGCGAAGAAGCTGGGATGTACGCCCAAAGCAGCGAATCAGTATATGATGGCATGGTTGTAGAGTTATGCCATAGATTTGATGTCACACTGTAGAGACACGAATTAAAGTCTGGCTTGAGTGCCCACCTTTTCATTGTTGATTTTCGCCTGAAGAGCCGCCCCTCTGTCGTTTATATTCGAATTCCTCCGCTAAACCACTCCATAATTCAGACGGCTGTGTTACTCACCCAAATGCCCCTCGAATGACGCATGGCTTCCCTATATTTTGTCTATCCACTGGAATTAGGAATTAGAGCTTATTCGCAAACGATGCAAAACAATTTTGTATCAACGTATATCGACGCTGATTGGCTGAGAATTGTGGTGCTGATTGGCTGCACCACAATTCTCAGCCAATCAGCGTTGATACAAAAGTATCTATACCGTTTGCGAATAAGCTCTAGTGAGAAAATTTGACATCTCACCTTCAATTTCTTTTCTTTGGGGGTTCTCGAAACCATTCGACCCTCCCGGATGAAGTCGAGAGTTGCTTGGAATACGTGCCTAGTGGTAAGGTCATTTTCGTCAACAGGCCATTCAAAAAGGCGATGATAAAAAAAAACCTTCCATCAATTACTCCTATAGCTATGTGGGTGCTTCGGAGTGGCTGTGTCTGTCTTATCTTATCGTATTTAAAATCTTCCAAAAAAAGAACACCTCCGGACCGAAGGCATTTGATCCAAGCATAACCACACGCGACGACGCGCGTCGTTGCTTCCTACCACACCACATCACTTGTACCGCACCACTTGTGGGCCCAACATTATCATATGAATTTTGATGGATGGCTCCTTCTTGCTCAACTGTCGATGCTGTCTCTGGTGCTTGCTCTCTCGAAAGTCTCAGACATCCTGCCGTATTTTCGGATTTTCCTTTGATTTTCCTTGCCACTCCTAATCCACTCCCTATATGGTTGCAGTTCGGGGAATACTTGTCTTTCAAACCTTGCATCTTTTCTCCGAGCTGGACTATTGGCCTACTTTCAGTCTTGCTGTAGCTGCCGCTCCAACTCGCGATACAATTCCGCTGATTGATTATCTCGCTGGCCCACTTGACCCATCAAGGCGGCCGTTGAAGCTGGCGCATACTCTTCTTAATCACATTCTTACCCACTCGCATGGCTCCTCATTCGTATTATGTCCGTCGCCCTTGCTTTCTTGCGCTCCCTTGAGACACCTACGGCTTCTTCTTCCTTCGGAGACTCAATAAGTCGGACGTGAAAACACTCCTCGACTGCCTTCCCTGCACTCCCACCTCTGAAATCTACTCTCTCGATCTCCTCCGGCACGCGCTCAAGCACCCTGACCTCAAAAGCTTCGTTCTGAACTTCGCGCTGCCACACTCGCCGCTGAGGACAGCGCTCAAACAGCGCTGGGCCCTAATGACCGGGTCATCGTCGTTCTGCTGACAGGACCCGAAAACGCGCTAGTACTTCTCGCCGAGGCGAGCTACCACGCCTGCGCACCCGTCAACGCAAGCTGCACCGCGGCAGAGCTGCTCGACGATACACGGCGGCTTGGCGCCAAGGCAGTTGTTACGATGCGCGATGCAGAGGCTCGCCTTGAGCTCGCGGCGCTGAGCGCCGAGCTAGAGTGCGACGTCGTGTTTATCGTGCCCCAGCTGAGGGCGCGTGTGGGATGTTTGAGATGAGTGTGATGGGGTGCCAGGGTGCCCAAGTATCGGAAGCGCCGTTGAAGTTGAATGGATTGCACGACCGGTCTTTGATCTTGCAGACGTCCGGGACAGGTGGGAAGAAGAAGGCCGTTCCGTATACGCTGCTGCCCCTCATTGTCGGGACGGTCGTCGAGTCTTGGCATCTGCGGCCGACGGATGTTAATCGTGAGTCGAGTCAACTCTGTGAGCGGCATTGAACCATATAGTGCAGTCAACATTATGCCGCTCTTTCACGTCGTCGGAATCGTCCGTGACTGTCTCGCGATACGTCCTCGAAATTTATTTCCCTGAGCCCCAATTAATTGCGCGCAGCCCATCTTTTCTGGGGGAAGCACAATCATGTGCGCTGAATTCGACGCCACTGTTTTTTGGGCATTGGCGGAGCGGTTGAACGCGACTTGGTGTGTTTATTCCTTTCACCCTTCGGTCGATTTTTTCTCTTAACCTCTTGATGGCAGGTTCTACGCGGCCCCAACCATCCACCATGCCATCCTGAGTTCCAAGCCCGAGGCAATTGTGCCAGCAAATAATCTCAAGATCCGGATGGTCTGCAACGCGGCTGGCGAATTGCTCCCTTCACTGGCAAGCGATCTGCAGAATACATGCCAGGCTGGTATGGGATGACCAAGTACGTTGTTACGTTTATCAAATTGCTCTCTTGAATAGATAAATAATCTCTAGATCTCTCTCTGCAGATGCATGCCCATCGCCTCCCCGCCTACCGCCTACCAGCTCGACCGTCCCGGATGCTCCGGCATCGCATGCCGGCCCCATCTCTCCATTCGCGACCCAGCCAACCTGGAAAACGACCGCGGATACGACGAGCTATCAGCGTGCGCGGGCTCCCGATGTTCCAGGGCTACGAGGTATCACCCGACGTCAGCGTCCCGCTCGACACGTCCGAGTTCACGCGCTCCGGGTGGTTCAATTGAGGAGACGCCGGATACATGGACGGGGATGGGTATCTGTATATCACCGGGCGCGCGAAGGAGATCATAAACCGCGGTGGGGAGGTGACTTCGCCGTTTGAGGTGGAGGAGGCGATCGTGAGCGCGGCGAGGGATTATGTCAAGGTGAGGATTCAGGAATCTTCTGATATATGGAAAGCCATCATGAGGGTGTTGATCTTTGGGCAGACGACCCTCGCATTCGCGGTTGAACATGACGTGCTCCAGGAAACCATCGGCGCGGCCATCGTGCATGTGCCTGGAAAACCGCGCATTGTACTCGCACAATTGCAAGACCTGCTACGGTAGCGGCGTACCTCATCCAGATCCTATTTCGCTAACTCTTATGCAGGGACAATTTACACCCTTCCAAGTGGCCGTTCGCTATTGTCCTGTCCAACTTGTGCCCTGCAGAAACGAGATTTCGTCGAGATTTCGAGACGAAATTGCCTTACACTTAGTAAAACATATTTTATGTGGCCTATAGCGTACGCCGTAGGCGAGCAAGGAAGGTACAGTAAAGGTCGTTAACGATTGTTTGTCCTTCAAAGAATAGTTGTGCACAGAATCTCAGTAACTTTCAAAATGGATTGAATACAGAAATCTTCCAATAGACTGACGACCCGAAGAGAAAGAGATCCTGCTGGCGAGTTGCAGCAACTGTGCGGAAGAAGCGAAAATATCGAGTATGAACTAGTCTATGCTATGATAAATCGCCTTGAACGTCTGACTGGCATGTGCGATCAGGCTGAGCGGTTCAGACATCTCCATCGCCTCCATCCCATTTGACATAATATGATAATTGTTCTGAGTCTCTGTAGACAGGGAACGCAGTCAGGATTCAATGGGAGTTTTCGCTTCGGAGTTTGAAAGCTCGGATAGCGTGGTCACTTGTGGATTTCTCTCCCTATTGAATAAATTAGACCCACGTAACCAAGAAGAACCAGGGAAGGGAAGAGGAACGTACGCAACGCGACGACTACTCAGCCTGATTCGGAACTGCTCTCTGCATCTGACCCATCGCTATCCGAGTCCGTCTCCGACGCCTCTTCGTCGCCCTCTTCAATGCGGCCGTGTGAAGCCCGATGGAATGTCACCGTCGGAATAGCTGAGAATGCTACGCGATACGAGGCCTTCGACACCGTTGTCCTGCCGGTGATCCGTAGCTCCTGCAGCGTGCAGCCGGATTTCAAGATGAAAGAGGTGAGTGTCTGGATGGGTTTGGGCCCAAGGAGCGCATCCCGGGTTTGCAGACTGCGGAGTGCAGGGACGACAAAAGATTTGAGGTATCCTGTCTCCTTTCCTGTTTCGTGCAACAAATACAAGACCAGCGATTGGAGGTGCGGAAGAGTGATGTCCGGCTGTTCATCGTCATCATTGTTGTCGAGCCAAACTTCCAGCTCGCAATACACCAGACCCGTCGTCTGCTGCAGAACGGGAGTGCAGTCTCTCGGATATACGGATTGGAGTGTGAGCGATGTCAATTGCGCCCATGGTAGAATGGCATAGGATGCTGCACAGTCATTCAGGACTGCACACCGTAGCAGAGGTGCGTCGCCGAGCGAAAAATGTTCGTCAAAGCGATCTCGATCATCCATGGTTGAAAACTCCAAGTAACGAAGTAAAGGCATTGGGTCGCGGAGAAAAGAAAGGGCCTTCCGTTGAAGATGTCCCAATTGCAGATAATCCCACCGTGCACGGTGGGGGGCGAGTAGCTCCAAGGCCTCTGGCTGCAGCGTGGTATACCGGTTGCTCTCTCGTATGGAAAGGGGGCAAGAACCGGATCTGGCGATCCACTGCATGAGGTTGGCCATGGGGTGCTGATCCCCCGTTAGGTGCCTCAGTAGTATTGCGCGCCAGAGCGTAGGCGTGGCGAGTGCAATCTGTCTCCACTGCCGACATATTTGCATCAGGATATTCGGTGAAAGGAGGCCTTCAAAAGGCGGACAGAGAGGATAGGCAGGGACGAAACGGGCAAAGATCTCGGAGGTGATTTCGTTCGGCAAGGTCAAGACAGGATACTTGTAGCTGTGGAGGCGATCTTGAGCCGATTTTTGCTCGATTTCTAAAAGATTAAGGGATCGCTTCAGGGCTGATATGGCCTCATCTAGCTCTACGAGGCGCACGCGATCTGCCTCACGCGCCGCAGCACTCTCGGACGACATGTCGGCGGCTTCTAGTGGGTTACTGTGAGGCTATGAAGGCTATGAAGGGAATCAAGGTCCAGAAGTTCAACTTAGGTTATTCACTCGCCTTACTATCTGCGCCTGTGGCTTCTGCACTCAACTGGAAGGCAGGGCGGACGTGGCAAGATCGTGGCAGAAAACAAGTCCGAATTCGGAAGGCGTCGGGTTGGGCCGATATGATCCGAGATACCTACCATTCCCCAGCAGAAAAACTGTAAAAAGATGAATACAGTCAGACGGTGCGTCTGGCATGCATAGCGAGGCAGAATAATTGTAAGCTTCGAGATGACGACTGCTCTCAGTGCTTCACTTTTGGATTTGAAGTTCATAGAAAGAATCAGTGGCAAGTCGAGACTCGACAGCCATGACCCGAGACCCGCTTTTGAGAAAGAGCCAGAAGGTTTAATTTCAATCAGGGAGCGAGAGCGATTCCGATCAGTATATGAAAATGCCCAGCAATCGTCTTACATGTATCGACATACCGCGAGCGGGCGTAGTACGGTACATTCCAGGTGCGCTTTCATTTCAATTCATTGCCTTTTGGCCGTGTTGGGATTCCTGAAGCCTTTTCTTCAGGTTCCTTGTGGCCGGGGGCCAACAGGGCATAGCTTCAGTACACCATGTCGCGACGTTGTCCGATGTGTCGCGTACATTGGCCAACAGCGATTACGTTAGAGTCACATGCGTTCGTTCAAGTGAACTCGTTTTCTTTTCATTCTGACCTCTGATCGCGCTGCTGGTACCTCCAAATTGCCGCGCAATCCAGCGAAGCCAGGAGTGCCGCGCAAATCCGGATTTTCGAATTCCCGCGACGAAGTTATCAGGCTAGTGAGTAAAATGTTTGAATTTCTTTTCCATATCTCTGCTGAAAATGCCCCTCCGCGTTTTCATATTCCGGAGCGACCATGTCATCTTACTGCAAGTACGATTTTTTCCCGTCCCGTGAACGCCGCAATCTCACGCCCATTTTCGATTTTTCGAGGTCCTACTGTATGTACGTGCCCCTCTTCTACACATTTCCATATTCACTTTCCCTTTCTCTCAACCTCGCCCTGAACGGATTCCATTAGTTGTAGAAAGCCCGGCCCGGATACTATCAACCCCAAACGTTAAACACCAATGCGACACGATAGTTCGACACGATAATGCGACACGATCTCTGTTCTAGGTACGTGCTGTCTCGTCGTGAGGTACATGCTGCACTTATGTGTTCCAATTTCAAACACATCCATCTATTTCCTCCACAGTCACAATCTCCCACGGTTGTGTTTACCGCGGTGAGCGGTGAGTTGACGGTGCCCATTGTAATTAGCTACTGATTGCTAAGATCTACAAAACACCAGGTGCTAAAATCCATACCGCGAAATATCAATACATACACTGGCGGCCAGAAGTCGGATCCAACATCAATCGCACCTCCACGCAGATTTCCCCGGGGTCAATTAATACCCGTCCTCGCTGACCAAATCCCACCCATCGTCGTCCTCGTCCTCCGTCTCCCCCTTGTTCTTCTTCTTGTCCCTTCCACTCTTCTTATCCCTCTGCCACTCCCGCTGCTTCTCTCCACTCTCCCTCCCCTCCCCTCCCCCTCTCACTCTCCCTCCCGCCCCCTCCGCCTCCCTACTCTCCGACACCACACCCACCGCCACATGCCTCGTCACCGTCAGGCCCGCCCTCCGCCCGCCCCCACTCGCCGCCGCCTGCACCACATGCGCGAACTCGACCCCAAACCCGCCTGAGGCTGGCGCCGGCAGCGGAGATACATACATATATGCAGAGTCCAACGAGGATTTGTTTGATGCGTTTGGTGCAGAGGAGGATGATGCGGACGAGGTGGCATGCACCCGGCGCCCCCGCTCCGCGGCGCAGCACACCGCCCACAGGTTGCGCAGCACGTCGCCCGCCTGCGCGAGCGCGATCTGCAGGCCCTGCGTGTGCGCGAGGTACACGACGTCGTAGAGCAGCATCGCGAGCGCGGTGGTGAATTGCGGGGTGTTGGGGTTTGTGTAAGGCAGTGAAGACGGGTGGCCGCGGAGGGTGGCCGTGGAGTCGGCGAGGGACTGGGAGAGGGAGAGGTCGGGCGAGGCTGGCGTGGGGGACGAGGAGAGAGAGAGGTGCAGCGGGTGGCTCGCCAGCCATTCAGCGACATTCAAATATCTCTCAACCACCACGAAAACTCACCGTCCCCACCCGCCCCGTCCCGGTCCAATCCACTGCACACCGACCCCCAGCTTTCCGCCCTCCCAGCGGACGCCGAACGGCAGCTTCACGCCGAGATACTAGCTCAGCAGCCCGAGGAAGTGCACCGCGTGCCCGAGGACGGCGTTGATGTGCTGTGGCGGATAGCACCGCACGTCGCCCGGCACGGGGAGGATCAAATCCCCGATAGTCCACTCGCCCTGCGAGCCAGCCTTGCCACCGACCGGCGGACGTCCGCCCACCTGGACGACGTGGAAGACGTCGATGAGTTCCTGCACCAGACCTGCCCGGGCGCGCGCAGTATGCACAGAGAGGTTCGCCAGGGCCGCGAGTGCAGACGCATTATTCTGATTCGTTGGAGACGCGACAGCAGTCGCTGCAGAGAGGGCTGTGCGGCGCTCCGCATGGAGCTCGCGCAGGATTCGCAGTCGGTCGCGCTCTAATTGTTAGTGAATAATTCGTGGCGCAAAATTGGCTCACTTTTGTATTGTCCTTCCGTAGACGTTACAGTGCACTCAGAACCTCATCCACGCGAGCCTGAATCTGGGAGACGCCAGCCCAACATAACCTCGTGGCCTCTACCCATTCATGGGATTTTGTGGATCTGGCGACCTGCTCATCGCGCTCCGCCGCAAAATGGTGCGTCTTTAGACGGAAATCGCGCCTGCTAAGCGTTTCTGTTCAGATTTCCGTGAAAACGGATACTTAACACTCACTGTATTCGAATGCATTTGGTGCAGAACAACTGGCGCTGCTTCAGCTCGCAGTTCTTGCATTCCATGGTGGTGGTCGAGAAGGGAGGATGTGGCAGTGCTCTACGCGCATCGATGGTAAACATCCGCAAACATTTTTCCGTTTCTGTCTCGACAGAAAAAGGGTAAAGGAACAACTACAGTCAAACGCATCTGCCCTACGTACAAAACGGATAAATTACAAACCGCGAGATGACGACTGTTAAACTAGATGCTCAGCTTCAGGTGGAGACAAGGTGGAGAGAATGAGAGTTCAACTTGAGTTCAACTTGAATCAATCCTTATGTGATCTGTTGATCCCAGGATGGTGCTGAGACCACATGTGGTGGGCAAGTTGATAGAATAACGGTAGTTTTTCAACAGATGCTACCATTTAAACAACGGTGGCTACAGATCTAGATTCGACGGGCACCTATCAAATCAGAATAAACGGCACCGTTCGGCCGTCTCGGTCGAACTGGAGAACAGAGACCCACTCGAGAGGGATTCGGCCAGTGAAGAATGCTCATGAGTTGAACCGTTTTCGCTCCTGGGACAGTGCGATGGCTTCTGACAACAGCACACAGACACCCGTTGGGATGGCATCAACCTATCAGGAAGAGCCCACGATTTAGGCGCCATGTAGGGCACTCATGGGCTTGGGAACCAGTGGATATGGCTGCACCTGTGATTTTGATCTCCAAGATATTAAGTGTCGATTGTCAAATATTGCGGTTCATCTTGAGAAGCTGTCAGAGAACAGGATTGGGAGCGATAGGTAAATGGCGCCTATAGACGAAACGAAGAATGCGGCTGCGCGAGGAGTGGCCGCACCCTCTCGGACATTTCGAAGTCCCGTGCTACTGATATATCCACAGCGAATCAAAAATGTAGGCGAAGCTGTAATATTCAGCCATGGGACACACCTTCTTACTGTAAGTCGTTCCGCTATGTTGAATATCCTACGGGTTACAGCTTTTGGGGGGCCAAAAGAGTGAAAATTATTGTTGTCGAGAAGGCACGAGCAAAAATGAATCAAACAACATTGGTTGGAGTTTTCAACCTATATATATATATATCCACAGGATTTGATAATGGATTTGGGTGAATCGAAGCTAAACACTCCACATGTCTGGGAAGTCGAATTGCATCCATTCAGCCAGGAACGAAAGCATTGCCAAAAAGCATTGCCAAAATCACGGCCCTCCATGAAGTGTTTACTGGGGCCGGTTTAAACAGACAGAAAGAGCTGACAAGAAAGGGCGGTTTCAATTATTTTTAGGCTGAAATGAAACGGAAACGAGATGGTTGGAGCATCATGTCAAGATAAATCAGATTTTCGCCCGGTGTCTCCGAGCTTAACGCCAGAAACGAGGTGCGATTTTGACTGTGAGAAGAGAAGTATGGCTTGAAAGGAACAAAAACGAGGTAAACGCGCGGGCATCATGCCGCCCGGATCCTCAACTACCTGCTATATATTTTTGCAAGCGCTAAATTTACGCGCCCAGCGTGACTCAGTTGCGGAGAATCATGCAAAGTCCGGTCAGAAACATTCTTTCCATAAGAAGCAGGATGATATTTATACATTGGCTTCCAGAAATGCGGCAAATCAGCATTCGTATGTTGGATTTTGCCGATCAGCACCCGTGATCGACGAACATCGGGGACAGCGGATCATTTGTTTCGGTGTGGATGATTTTTTCGTGGGCAGGTCTTGTCGAGTCATCAAGACCATCAGGCTGTGAGATCTGGCCAAACCGGGGGGATAGAAAAGAACGCCTCAGCTGAATTCAGAACTTGAACATTAATCTTCGCCTACATATAAGTCCTTGTAAGTTGTTCGTCTCCATTCTGGAGCGCTGTTTCCTAGACAAAGTAATTGCATTCTACGGAGACAGACATGACCTGATCCAAGTACCGAAGCTGTGAGCATTCATACACCCTTCTTCACAGCGATTAAATCCACGCCACAGAAGAAGTCTCTGATTTGTGATTGACCTCATTGAGGCTGCCAACTCTGACATGATACTGGCAGTAACGAGATCCGTTCGATTGTGATATAATTGGAATAGAGCATTATCAAACAGCGGGAGGAGATCTTCTTCTTTCATAGCACACACTACATATAAATATAAGCCTTGAGGCGTATACACCTTCAACTCACTCATCTCCTTCTCCGTCGCAATGGCCAGCACTGCGCCACCAGCTCCCAACGTTGAACTTCTGTGCGTGCCGGCTGAGTACCCCTCAATACTGGAAACTAAATGAAGTACACCCACAGCTTCGGCCCGATGTTAATTGGGGTTCTGCTGAACACCATGGGGTACGGGGTACGTCCCTCAATATATCGCGATGCCCCTAACTGACGTTGAAACAGGTTATACTCGTCCAGGTTTGCGTACGCAATTTGATTTCGACGTCGCTGACCGCCATGCAGATGCTGATGTATTATGATCGCTACAAACCGTATTTTCGTCTCCTGCTGGTGAACTGCATGCAGACTAAAAATGTGCCAGGGATCCCAAAGGGTTCCGCTACCTTGTGCGTTGCCGCTTCACATTCTCGATTTAACACCGACCTTCCTTGCTCTGGCTTTAGGTGTTGTACCTCCTGATAGTGGAGACAGTCAATGTGGTATTCGATGTCGGACTCATCTACGAGCCATTAATCGTCCGATATGGTAACACCATGTGCACATTTTCACCACCATTTCTTAACCTCTTATCGTCGGATGTAGCCACCACAAAATCACTCCAAATATCACCACTGCGTAAGGAACTGAGTCGACTTTGAGGATCCCATTCTTACAATTACCACTAGTGCTCAAACCAGGTATGCGCCTTCAAGCAGCCGAGTTGCAACTGTTGACATCTAGGGTATGCAAGATGCTGCAGTGACAGTACGTACACGGTCCAAATTCGAACTTGAAGCGTGTCGTTGAATAGTTCCAGGTCGCGATATCCACCCCGACCCAGCTGTTTGTGGCGTGGAGACTCAAGACTCTAACCGAATCTTACTTATTTTCCATTCCTATCACTATCTTGTCGCTTATTTCTTTCGGTGGGACATCCGGCTCCCATCTTCTGGCCGTTGCTCATGATTACAACAGCCGGGGGGATATCGGTCACGGTTAATGTCTCCCTCCATCCCGAGTATGCGGCTTTCAGTAACTTCGAGCCGTTTGTCATCACATGGCTTGCCTCCACTGCTGCATGCGACGTTCTCCTGAGTGCAGCCCTTATTTATTCGCTGGTGCGTCGCAATTTTGAGATGCTGCATTGCACAACTCACGCGATGAATGTAGTATACCCGCAAAAATAAAGATACTAGTAGCCGCAGACTCAAAAACTACATCGATCGGATTATTCGATGTAAGGCTTCTTCCTCTGGTCCGAAGAAACTGATAGTCACTCACTCCTTCTATCTGGGTGGGCAGTAACTTTGCAAACGGGATCAATAACTGCAGTTGCAGCGCTCTTGGATTTGCTAGTCTTCCTGTTCACACCTGTGAGTGCCCCTTCTGATGTTCACCGCTCAAATGAACATGGTTTCAAGAATACAACACTGTAAGATCAAATTCGTTCTCCAAGCTGCGTCGGTTGATGTTCCTGTGTTCAGCAACTTCATTTGGGACTTCCCGCTATCAAAACTCTACACGATTGCTTTGCTGAGCTCGTAAGTGTCCGCTTTCATTATCCGACATGCAACTGAAGGTAGAATACAGGCTGAATGCGCGGCCGCGGAGGGACCAAGAAGCCCGCGAACAAAGCGTGAACGCGCTCTTCGAAGAAACGCCAAGTATTCCGATCCATACAAGTCGGGTACGTTCTGAAATTGCGCGCTCGTCGATGCGTAATTGGGGCTCTGAACACCGACAATTTTATCCCTACAGTCAGAGACTCCCCTAGAGTTGTATCCGCGACGCTACGGAGATCTCTCCACGTTTGTTGCGAACCGTGACACTGAGGATCTGGAGAGCGGCCGGGATATTGCGATGGCTTCGCCGTTCTAATGATAGTGTAGTTTCCTCGGACCTCGGAGGACACCCGGAATGAACGGTTTATGGACCTCGTAGGAAGCCCCGTACAAGTGTCCCGAACATGTGTTGATAATTTTTGTTTTACGCTGCCGTCGTTGCACGCGATCGGATGTCCATTATTTACCTTTCCGATCAAGTCGAACTTCGGACCTGGGCGACATAGGCATCCTTCCACAACGGCTCAATTCCAATCGAAAATAACTCCTCCCGATGTTCATGGAGTGGATCTTATACAATCCCCGTAGGAGGGAAATGCTGAAGAAAACAACAAGGAAACTATAACAGAATTGATTTTGTGAGAAAATAAAGGAGCCGGGTACGCAACGCGGCACGAAGATAACGGAATTGTCTGGGTTAACGTAAGTAGTCAGCGACGAAAGGGATTACACGGCTCACACTACATGCGAGTCCGCTATCCGCAATAGAGCCTCCATATATACCTAAATGCGAAATCCGTGATCGGAGAGAGAAGTGTTCCAGTTTGGGATACTCGGATCCAGTTGGAAATAGAACAACTTCCACCGATATCTCCGTGCCCCGCAACACTATTCTCCGCAGAAGACAAAAATTGTGCCGCGTCAATTAAGTATCTGATACTGGATGCTCCCTACCAGCCCAGGGCCATCATCGGGCACTAATACATAATGTTTGGGCGGCTCTTGAACTACATAGAGCAAAATTCATGAAATTAGTGCAATGATTGTTGCCAATCGAACAGAGATTACTTCTAGCAATCAACTCCGTGAAAGAAAGCAGTGTGGTTTGAGTGTGGTTGAAATTCAGCTTGACCGTTTTCAGGTTTGTGGTTCAAGCTCCTTTTTTATTCAAGTGAATGACTCCAATGCGCACTCTTACAATACATGATGTTCTTTCTTCCCTCATGACCTTGACTGTAACACATCGGAGAGTTCATATATTTCCTGAATGGACGCGACGCTAGGTTGGGCCACCGAAGATGGGAGTCAGGGATTTTTGCAATGTTGCATATCCCCTAAATATTCCCGACTCTATGCGCGAAACTGTGCCTGGCTCAAATACGATATTTGTGAGATGATGGCAAGATACTTCGTATTCTTAATGAGATGTCGGGCTTGTGTTTACTGTTCATCATCTTTGATTCACCCAAAATTGAGCCAAGACTTAGCCAAGGACAAACCAAACATCTGTTTCCGGTGTTTTATTCTCTTCAACAGTTACAACTCTTCTTGGCATCTCTTTCGGGTGCCAAAGGCTATTCAGTTGAACAGCCTTCGCAGTTCACCAGCCGTCAGATGAGTGAAAGCTGTTAAGCGCAGTTCAACCACCGCAATTCTGGCGGCTATGAAACTCCACTGATCTCGGAGTGTCTCAGCGATTTCTTGAGACTCGGATAATTATGTTTTACTTTCAATGGAAGTCGTTTGGCGCCGGTCGGAGCGAAGCGGAGGCATTTCTTGTGATGGTTTAAAATTGCCATCACCCCGTGCGGCCCGGGAGTCAGTGCACGGTAACACCATCACGCCTCTTCCCTCTGTCCACCACCACAGTTTGCAGGTTGAAGCTGTCACAGTTGGGAATTCACCTTGAAATCCCCGCAAATGGACCCAGCTCCACCTGAATCCGTAGAGGTAAAGTTGCCGCCCGAGCTAGAGCCGTCGATCTTTGAGATGGCCGCCAGCGTGCACCGGCGTGACGCACCTGGGCACCTGGTCTTGCACTCCAACAAAAAGCTGCAAGCGCACGAGCTCGCGGCCCTGGGTGCCCTCCGAAGCCTCTCCGGTCGCCTACACAACCTCTTCTGCGGTCCGGTCATTTTGGGACATGCTGTTTTCCGGAACATCACGCACCTCGAGTCGTGGGACACCGCGCAGGATACGGTGCCCTGGGCGCAGCTTATGTCTCGCATCCCACACCTCACACACCTCGCCTTTAGACAAACGTGGGTGGCGCCCCAGTTCGTAGGTGCACTCGGCGAGTGCCCGCGGATGGAGGCGTTGGTGTTCCTCAGTACGACTCTGCGAGCCAGGGGCATGGCTTGGCGACAGTACGACGAGGTGCGGTACGTCAGGGTGATGGTTGGTGGTTAGCCCAACCTCACAGCCTGGCAGAGGGGTGGGCTGAGTGGCCGGGACCATTGGAGGGCGGCTGAGAGGTTCATAGCACAGCGGAGGGCGGAGAAGATAGATGGTGAGTGCTGATACTTTGTCTAAGGCGACATTCAGCAGTCAATCCTTTGTCCAGCGAAGCGTCACACGATTTTCGAAAACGATCCAGAGTCCTTGCATGACGATCCAGAATATTTCTGATGAGCGATTATGGCACTGAATCAATTATTTATTCTACATTTGCATCCATTGAATCACTCGTAACTCGCCCAGGCGAGATAGTCCGTGAACCCCAGCTGCGGCGGTGTCTCGAGATGGCCGTAGAAATTCTTGATATCAGGCACGTTGTCCAGCGGTTTCCCATGCAGCACCCGCCGAGCGACATCGGGGTGCGCGATCCACGGCACGCCGAAGAACACCCCGTCCAGCGTCCCTGCCGTGATCATCTCGTCAGCCTCCGCCGGCGTGAAGCCGCCGTTCGCGAAGAACTTGGCGTTCTTGACCGCGGGACGGAAAGTCCCGATCACGTCGTGTTTCGTGGCGCGTGTTTTGCCTGTATGTGGGATTGGCTGTGAGTGAGTTGAACGTATCTGCAATCCTAAATGCGAACCGTCGATCTCTAGATCCAGGAATGGGATATAGCGGGCCAGGACGATGTACGAGAGACCGAGCTTGTCGGCCTCAGTGATGAAGTAGTTGAAGGTTTCGATCGTTTCCGGGAGCGGCATGCCCATGTCGTTGTACCCTCCGGCTAGATATAATTTAAATTAGTATTCAATCGATATCACCACAGCGATGGACGTTGCGAATAGCGCACCGGGACTCAGTTTCACTGCTACATCCGCCCCGAAGACTTCGATCAGCACTTTGAGTGCCTCGAGCCCGAAACGCGCGCGGTTCTCGACGCTGCCGCCCCACTTGTCCGTGCGTTTGTTCGAGGTTGAATCGAGGAATTGGTGCACCAGATAGCCGTTCGCGCCGTGCAGCTCGACGCCATCGAATCCCGCCTCCCTCGCGTTGATTGCACCCTGCTTGAAGAGTGCGATCAAGGTCATTGGATCTTCCACTTCAGTGGGCTGGAGACGTCGAGATGAGGACCAGGTAGATGTAATAGGTATGTTGAGTTCAGCTCACGGTAACATAGCCGGGCACCCCGGGTAAGAAGCGGAATTTTCCTCCACGGGCAGAGACTGCGGATGGGGCGTAGACAGGCTGGGTTCGACCATGAGATGGTTATATCATGCAAGAATGATCACCAACCTCGCCAGCGGCTATCTGTTGCGGAGCATCCGGGTGGTTCACACGGCCCACTACGAAAAGGAAATCAGCGAGGCCCAGAAGAGGGAATTTTTTGATTCACGGTGCCAAAGCCAATAGAAGGAGAAAAAAGTCAGCTCAGACATGAACTCGGGGATACAAGTGCGGCCAACCTGGCAGTATATCTTCGTCTCGGTGGTGTGCACTGCGTCAATGATATCTTTCCACCCAGCGATTTGCTCCTTGTTCCATATCCCCGGTGCCTGAGGCCACTCCGTTCTGTTTCGATCGCGAATTGGTCAACGATATCGTAAACCGAAAATTGAATACCTACCCCTGGCGTGTCACGAGTGTACCCTCACTGACAATAAGGCCACATCCACCGGTGGCGCGCTGCATGTAGTATTCCTTCATGAGTGCATTAGGTACCGCTGTCTCTGCGTCCGCGCGGTTGCGCGTCAGGGCACTCATCCCTGCGTCTCTGAATCAATCCTCTGTGAATCGTTCAAGGGAATAGCACGCATACCAATACGATTGCGGATAGTGAAGCTCCCGATTGTGAGGGGACTGAGTAGATTGGGCATGGTGTAGGGTCGGATTGTGGGCTTGGAAACGAACGCATTGGCGTCTCTTTATACGATAGTTACGATCGACAATCCGATAAGGAGAACGGCCTAAGGCGGACCTCGGTGGCGCAGAGTAGGGAAGATTTGGCTCAGAGTTGGCGGGGAGTGTGGGATTTTCGTCATCGAAACTGACTTTCGAAGACAGACGCAGTTTTCGTGGCTGCGAAAGGAAATATGCAAGACGTAATCATATCTCGGGAGCTATACCCGGTCCGACTGCATCCCGCATTAACGGCGTATCTTTGAACCTGAGAGAGATTCATCTCCAAAAACTTGCCACGAGCTCGTGCAGAAGGTGTGAGCAGATTCACAACCTTCGTCAGTTGTATCAGCGTAACGGGATAGCCACCCTGCGCCAAATTCTTTCACCTTCCCACGGTTCAATCCGAGCGAAATTACTTAAAGCGCTAATTTTGATTTTGAACATCCTGAATTGAACCTTATCAGAAGTAATCGGGAATGGAACTCTATGCCGAATATCGTATCTACGCCACATAGGCATACTCGGTGAGAGATTCGCCATACCTTCGTAGAATAACGAGATGTCGGGCTTGAGTGTTGATTTAGATTCAAACAAAAGCCTAGTCAAGGCCTGGACAAACAACTTTTTCACTTGGCACCTTCTTGAAACGAAATTTGACTGCGGGCTAGCCCACATCCCTCGCTGAGCGGAACCTCCCCGAGATTCCGTCCAAAATGAAACAAGTCCCTGCGCACCCATCCGTCGGATGGCTGACACCGAAGGACATGGAAAGGACATATTGGCAGATTAGGATAGGAGCTTAAATGGATTCAAGTCCATGTAACCTTTGCGGACTTTCGCAACACAGCACATTTGTTGTCATGCTAATGAGTGCTGTTTCCCGAGGTCATCGAACCGTGATCTGGCGAAAACAACGAAGACCCCCGATCCTTCTGGACTGCTGGACATTTATACTGGCCGAAATCGCTCTTGCTCCTCTGGTTCCTTCAGCTCGACCTTCTATCTATCTCTTTCGCAAACCCACATCTCGGGCCATGGCTATCGACTTGCCAATAATTTTTGTAGAAATAAACATCAATTTCCAGAAGCTGACACACTGAGAGACTGAGGTCCGGTTGTAAACCGTGTTTTAGTGGTGGATCGAATGCGCGTCTTGTGGAGGGTAGTTATTCTGCTTCGACCGAGATGTCCGCCTGACGCCGTTTATTCCAATTCGATATGTGCCGGTCGAATGTTCAATCAGTTCCCGAGACTCCACTTTGAAATATTAGATCACCGTTCCCGCGCCAACGAGTGAGCTGGAGATTCGGTCCGAGTGGGCATTGGAGGGGCTACACTTGCACAATTCACATTAAAAACTAATTGTCACGCTTCATGATGATTTGGCATGGGAATTTTCCACTGTACAGGCTGAAGCGGTGTTTTTTTATCGTCGAAGATTCGGTACTCAGTCACAGTGGGCTGAGATACGTCACCAAGAAAGTACGTCGCAAGAAATATGTGTGCTCAATGTAGTGAAGATCGTATTGTCTAGAAAATGAGGGGGTGAACAAGATGAGGCACGATTCAAAAGAGGTTCGCATACCCACGGCAGCGACTACTGTTCGGGCAATGACCTGCTCTCCGTGTACGAAGCATAATCACCTACTGGCTCCGAATCGAATTTGAGCGTCGGAATGGACGGAAAGGCTGCCCTATACAAGTTCATCGTTGTCGACCCTTCCCCGCTCATGTACAGCCTCTGAAGTTTACAGCCAGATTTCGAGATGAATGATGTGAGGGTGCGAATGGGGTCCTCCCCGAGAAAGGCCTCTGGGACCTGGAGGGTTAGAAGTGCAGGGACGATGAAGGTCTCCAAATATCCTAACATGACGTCAGAATCCGCTGGCCGTAGAATCAGCGTTTGAAGACGTGGAAGCTCGATGTCGGGCTCCTGTATATCGCCTCTGACGAACAGATCTAGCTTGAAGTAGACGAGGCCCACGGTCTGTTGCAAAATCGGCGTGCATAGCCTGGGTATGACCGATTTCAGCGTGAGCGAGGTCAACTGTGCCCAAGGCAGAATAACGGTTTCAATAACGTAGGCCAGAGCGACCGAGCGGAGTAAGGGTGCGTCACCCAACAAAAGTGGCGGTAAAGCGGAATCATCGAGCGACAATTCCAGGTGGCGTAGAATTGGCATCGGCTCTTCAATGAGGAGAGGGAGAGTTTCTGGTGCAATCCAGTTCAGCTCCAGAAATTCCCACCGCCTGCGATGGGCAGTGAGCGCCTCTACGCATTGTAGTGGCAGGTGAAAGTCGACATCGACCTGAATCGAGAGAGGGCATGCGCGGGACCTGTTTATTCAGGGGTGCAAGAGTTCGTTCGTTTCGTCCGTGTTGCGCTCTAGACGATCCAGTGTGATTGCTCTCCAAAGGGCAGGGGTGGAGAGGGCGATTTCTCTCCATTGGTGGCATATGTGTGTCAAGATGATCGGGGAAAGAAGGCCTTGAAAAGGCGGACAGCGAGGATACGCAGCAAGGAAGTATATGAAAATCTGGGACGTGATTTCGTTGGGTAGGGTTAAGACGGGGTATACGAGTGAATCCGTCAACCTTTCTGCAGGACCATGATCCATATTGGCTGAGAACAGTGAGTTTTCGCGATCCAAAATCCACACGCTACGGAGCGCAATCCAGAAGGATCTTTTCGTCCGTCGGAGTAGAGAAACCCCAAGAAACCACTGAGGAGATTAGCGCTAATACTAGACGAAATCCATGTTATGTCTCACCGCCGCTGGTCCGTTTCTTGCAAGTGAAAGAATCAGAGAGGGAGAGAAAAGCAGTGTGATGCTGGCGTGATGTGGCAGATCCAGGTCGGACCAAATCGGATTATGATTCGGATCAATTTGATGAGTGCCAAATTACCCGTATTATCCGTTCTTTAACGAAATGGCCCTCAAGCTGTGCTAGAAGCCCCATTTAGCCCTGGTCCTTTTGTATTTCTCTGCTCAACCTCTACGTGTAACTCCATTCGCGACCTTCACCTGACCCTGTTTTACACTGCCCATGGTTCACCTCATCCTGGGACAGCACCCCCATGACCGGTTACGCAGCAACACTTCTACTGCGGTTGTAGTCCAATCGGGTGTTCTTTGCTTTTCCAACCCATTGCCATGATCCGACTATAATCCACCGCAGCTCTGTGGTCCTTCATTTATACCCAGCTGTCAAACTGCGTGGTCGATTCACTTTCTTCCTCCCCCATATCCCAGGCGAGTCCTCAAACCATCTTCAATGCTACATGCCGTTGTTGGATTGTCAAGATGCCTCAAGTTGCTTCAATAGTATTTTCTCTCTTCCATTCCTGAAGAGCATCAAGAACGTCAACCCCGTGCTAATCATCAACGCTTCAAGCTCAATCGAGGACGTTGATCTTGAATAACTACGAGAGCTACTGCGATATTTGGCATGTTCTATCGTGCACTGACTCCCCGCTTCTCTCGATACAGACACAATCCCGCTCGCCATTTTTCCCTGCCGTTGGACTCACAATCCAGAGCAATCGGGAGCTTATCCCTGGACCCTGCAGCGGCGACACATAGTTCATTTATACCCACACCTCCAACAAACCTGTCCTCCGCACCTCCACTGCTATGCCCTTGCCAATAATGATTCTTCCTTATCCCTCGAGGTACGCAGCGTTGCTCACCGGTCTGCAACGTACACTAATCGAAGTTATTCTGATTCTGTCCTGAATAGAATGGTTTCCACCTGCTGCAAGCAGCCCACCTTAAATTTGTATGCCCATTGTCGACAACCTGACTTCTGCTTTTCGATTTGTTTTACGAGACGCATTCCGGGGTATTTTGGGTTCTGTAATTCGAGGCGAGTAAAGCAAATTCTGTCGAAACACTTCTGGATCACCAACATTCTTCCCATTCACTCCCATTTATTGACCCTTAGATAATTTGCGGCCGTGCTCGCCTTTAACAATCTGCATTAACGTCAGGTTTATTTATCCTTTCTATTCAAATGTATGGCACATATACTGTCCAATACACTGGTTGAACATTTCAAGTTTTTCGGTGAAAAAATTGGTGAAAAGTAGTTTGAGTTTTACACAAATTTCTCACTGAAAAAGTAGGTGAAAAACTTGAAGGCTTTTCAAAGTTTTTCACTTTTGAGGTGAAAAATTTAAAACAAAGTTAGAAAGTGGTGAAAAAATTTTGAGTTTTTCACCTACTTTTTCAGTGAAAAATTTGTGTAAAACTCAAACTACTTTTCACCAATTTTTTCACCGAAAAACTTGAAATGTTCAACTAGTGATAAATACAAAAAGTCAAAATGACATGCAGTAGCAGCAAAAGAATTGAAATGACATCAAGTTGAACAAAAAAAGTTGAGATGACATGGTGAAAAATATTGAGGTGCACATGCAGGAAATAACTTTGAAGTGCTATGTTGAGAAAACCTTGGTATAGGACAGTCTCGACTCGGCAGGACCCGGCCGGAGGGGACATCAAAGATGGGATCAATTTCGGTGGCATGACAAAATGATTGCGTCTCTTGCCGCCTGGCCATTCAACCCGTTTCTCTTGAATTCACAAACAAGCCTTGAGATAGAGACCTTGATGAGCTGGAGTCCACAAGCAACCCCGAGGAAAAATTACAATAAGGATATAGATGGATTCACGGTGTCTTTGATATTTTGAGCATTGTTTCATAAGAGGGACCCCAAAATTGATGGTGGCTGAGTATTGACACCATGTAATTCCAACCAACTATCAAATCCATCCACGTATATTGATGTACCAGCCAGTGTATCACTTACAGTGACATCAGAAGATCCGACTGACTGGCACAACCTCATTGTGGGCAAAAGCTACTATTTTATAAACATTTCTAAGGCCAGCTGATGGCATCTGATGCGGTCAAGCCACTGGACTGCTATCTCAACTCTTTTTGCAAACAGTGTCATTTCAACCATTTCAGAGTTTTGTCATTTCAACTTTTTTTGCCTCAACATTGTCATTCCAACTTTTATTGAACAAAATTTCATCTCAATTTTTCCTATTTATTGGACACTACATGGCCCATACAAATGGTTGCCAACAGGCCTTCCCTAGGATGAGCGGCTGGAATTCCAATTGGTGTGCCAACGGACTTTACCAACTGTAACCATCCTATCAATTTTCAAGGTATATCCCTGAATGTTCCACTGTTTTTAGGTTCGACGTTGGGAAAACTCATCTAAATTGTTCTGGTGAAATTTATCTTGATGTCTGTCTCTACTTTTCCGTGGCCAATGCTGCTTTCCGAACACCCATTTTTTTCTGTTCTTTTGCATGAATGCGATATCTTCAACGAATGGTTTTGAGGACATTTAGAACTTACTCAACTGCTTATTACCAGAAAATAATCTCATGAATTCTAGTGATTGCGGCGATGCAACGATCAAGTTCACATTGTGAGCTCCTCACAATTCTGTGTTACTCGGCTTCAGTGCTGCATCTGCATATGATCTTCACTTGCTCTGCAAGCCCCGGCTGAGGATCTCGTAGCCCAGATCTTGAGCCGCAGCCTACAGCCGAGATCCGGTATAAATCGCACCTCACTGCGCTCGCTGTTGCCGAATGAAGGGATATTTCCACCAGCAGAAGTTGAACATTATCCTTGAATACTCTGTAGAATTATTATCTGCCGGAGCGAAGCGAAGGCGCATCTTGTTTTTAAGCAAATGGCGAGGTTTCCAAGCAAGCCAAGAGCGTGATATCTCCATCAAAACTTTCTCAACCAGTCGCGGTGTTTCTCCACTGCGGAATTCAACAGCAATTCTCGACCCGTGGTTGACAAATTTCTTGGCACCGGGAAGCTGTAAGTTTCAACAACTGCTGTAGAGCTTTTGGACAGCTGCCGCAGTCTACCGCAGCAGACCGCAGCTATTGATTGACACTTTCGCCCAAGATAAAAGCGAACCGACTGGCTGTCTATTTCCGTTCGACCCACCCTACCGTCTCACATCCCTCTCTGGAATGGTTGCTTCAATTTATGTTTCAGCGTCGGAAGCACAATTCCTTGCAAAGCCCTCTGGAAGCTTGCTTCGAACTCTCAAACTTCCTCAAGGTTCACTACGCTCCGTATCGCAAATTGATCTCTCAAATTTGATCTTTTCTAAAAGCCGGAGCGTAGCGAGGGCATTTCTTGTTCAGACTTGCCTTTTGCCACCTCCACCTTGCTCTAGTCTCTCTTGACAGGCGCCCTAGTAACGGGAAAAGTTGGTGCCTCGCGCGTTGTAAACTTTGGCTTATCACTTGGTCCAAAGCGCAGTCTGCAAACTAGAGAAGTCTTCCTCGGGCCCAAACCAATCCAGACACTCGCCTCTCTCATCTCAAAATCCGGCTGCACGCTGCAGGAGCTAAGGATCACCGGCAGGACAACGGTGCCGAAAGCCTCGTATCGCGTAGCATTCTCAGCCATTCCGACACTGACGTTCCATGGCGACGAAGCGGTCTCGGAGACGGGCTTGGATAATAGCTATGGGTCAGATGCGGAGAGCAGTTTTGAGTCAGGATGAATAGTCGTTGAGATGTGTACGTTCGTCTTTCCTTCCCTGTATCTTCGTTTTTAAACGTGCGTCTAGGTAATCAAAGATGGGAATCCACGAGTGTCCATGCTATCCGAGCTTTCGAACTCTGAAGAAATTTCTCCCATTGAAAAATTCGACTCGGAAGAATCATACTATTTCAAACGGAGGCGCCGCAGATGTTTGAACTGCTCAGCATGATCGTACTTGCCAGTCGGATGTGATCAAGTCGATCTATGATCTGATTCACGTCCGATATTTCCGTTTCTTCCGCATAGTTCCTGCAACTCGCCAGCAGGATGTCTGTCGGATCGTCAATCTGGTCGAGGATTACTCGATTCAATCTATGTTGAAAGTTTCCAGAATTCAATTGCGCACCCGGACTAACAGGACTCAGAAACAACGGTGATCGGAGGTTTACTTTTCTTACCAGTGTTAATATCTTCAGGACCCGAATGATACTCTCCAATCCCTTTATGTACATGCCTTTTTACAAAGAATTTTTTACCATCAGATTTAAGTACGGTACCAAAGCGGATAGCGCTAGGTCACTGTGACATGGGATGCAGATCACTTGCTCCGAACTCTCATCTTGTTTCCCACTGTCTCTATGAGCAGCTCTCTGGCGACAGTGAACGAGCTCCTTGCCGGCAGCGTGGGCGGCGCCGCGCAGGTTTTGGTCGGACAGCCGCTCGATACCGTGAAAACGCGTGCACAAATTGCTCCAAGTTAGTGCCACATAACTTTACTGAATAGTGCGCTGAAGCAGATTACATTTAACAGAGGGGATGTTTGTGAGTCTGTTCCACCCGCACGAATACTCGTGACTCACCCTACCCAGAAAGGGCCGATGGATATCCTAATGCAGACCGTGCGCAAGGAGGGCTTCTTCGCGCTATACAAAGGTCAATAACCGCGGATTTGGTCGCAAAGATTGCTCACACACGAGAAAATAAACAGGAATGACGAGCCCCTTACTCGGGATCGCAGGTGTCAACTCCCTGCTATTCGCATCCTACGGCGTCTCAAGGAGGATAATATCGCCTTTCCCGCAACTGTCCCTCGGCGACACAGCGCTGGCGGGCAGCATGGCCGGCGCGGTGAACGCTATACTCGCCAGTCCGGGTATGCTTCTATATTTATTTCATTCCATCTCAGCTTGTCTGCCGTCTGACCCACTGATGCGTCTGGGAATTTTTTTTTTCGCAGTGGAGATGTTCAAGGTGCGGATGCAAGGCCAGTATGGTGGCGAGACGGACAAGCGCCTGCGCGTTGTTATGCGCGAGATGTGGACGCAGTGGGGGTTCCGCAAGGGGGTCATGCGCGGGTACTGGGTATGCCGGGTATAGTTCTTGTGATATTCCGTGCTGATTTACGTATGACCAGGTAACCGTTGCTCGCGAGATACCTGCATACGCTGGGTTAGTGCTCCTACTACTTGTCCTTCAAGTTTGAAATGAATGGGCCCCCGTAGATTTTACACTGGTATGTATAGAGCAGCCGACCAGTTCGAACGTTGTGCTGACCGCTCGCAGCATATGAATTTTCCAAACGCAAGTTCGGCGCCAAGTACGGCGACGAGCTCCCAGTGTGGGCCCTGCTCGCCAGCGGGTCTACTGGTGGCGTAGGTCATGTCGTGCAGGCGACCTTCGTCTGACATCGAATGTTGATATTTCAGATTGCATACTGGCTAGCATGCTATCCTCTCGGTACGGTTTACCCTCCGCAAACGCAGCTTGTGCTCGGCCACTGTCTTGTACATTCTATATTCGACTCACTCTATCGCACAGACGTGATCAAATCGCGCATCCAGTTGCGCGACACCCCGCCCACGGGAACCCCGCTTCAGTACATTTTCCGCGAGGGCAGGATGGTCATCGCAGAGTCGGGGGTGTACGTCTCTTTCTCTCTTATTCAGAACATTGACTGCGTTTCTCGAGTATGAATTGAAGCTGATATGAACAATCCCTAGCACCGGCCTCTTCCGCGGGTTATCACCATCTTGTGCGTGATACTTTATTTTCGCGCATCTTCGCCGCGCCTCGATGCTGATTACTGTAATGTCATCTGCCCCGTCCATGCACAGTACTCCGAAGGTACGTTAATTCTGAATTATGATTCAGCGTATATGTTAATAAATACTGATTGACGATATTCTCAGTATCCCGGCGGCCGCGAGCACTTTTGCGGCGTTCGAACTTACGCGAGGTGGGTCTGTCCTCTCGTTTCGCGTCTCTGTGTCTTGCATCTCTTCGTCGTTCGTGTTTGCGGCTCTTCTTCTTTCGCATTCGTTTGCCTCTTTTCATCTTGCATCGCGTTTGGTGCCTTGCCTTTTGCAACAGCTTCCAGCCTGCGTCGCTTGCGCTCCATTGCTTTTGGGCGCGTTCGTTGACTTACTTTTTTCCATCTCTCACATCACCATATCTGAATCCGCATCTCACATCATCATATACATTCTCATGTTTCTCCCTTAGAGTGGCTGGCAGGAGTAACTGGGGTTAAAACGGCCAACCGGAGGATGCCATGAAAACGATGCGATGTTATATAATATCCCTCTAGACAAACGGCCTTTCGGAAAATGAACACGCCGTTCTCCGCAAGTTGAGGATGGAGTCATGGACTGATTGTTGTTTGATTGGAAGGACCGACGCAGAATGTTCCCATTGGACCGAGAACCGTCCCACTGGATAAAATGCCGAGTGAGTCGTGCGAGTGAGCATGGTGTAATGTATTTGTGCAATCTCACTACTCTGAGCTGTGACTGGCCTGTTTTCCGATAAGCGAAGGACAATGAGTCCCGGCCAAAAGTCTGACGAGCTCCTTGGAGGCTGTGTTGGCGGTCCTCCGAGCGCCCCTATTGTGGCGCCATGGCGACGCATTTGCTCCTTTCTTTTCTTCCTCCACATTCGGTGAGCAAAAGTTTCCCATATCCGATGGGATGATATTGAACAGCCCATGTCAGGAATGCAAAACGGTGATATCGATGTTACGCAGCTGGGGCGCGGAGTCTCTTCAAAAAACAAGAAATTCCACAAATCGGCTATCACCCCCGCCAAAGACAGACGGGACAGGCGGGATATCACTAAGCAAATATGTGCGGGTTGTATGACGCTCACCGATACTGGTGGTGAGCTTTTGCGGTGCGGCAGAGTGAGCCTTGACTCCATTATTGAAACTTCCGTATCCAATGAGCTACACAGTGCAAACACACCTCGTACTGTTCCAAGGAGGTGAGCCGATGCGTTCATATGCAGAGTCATTAAATTTATTTCCCTACAGTGCCAGAGGAAAGATTGGTGCGCGTTTGAAAACGATCAGGGCTGTCCACTGACTCGGATCAGGCCGACGCACAAACCTACATGTCGGGAAGCCGATGGGCTGAACATGAAGAAAGTTTCTCGCGCTCTGCATGGCAGCACATACATCAATGGGCAGCTGCAAGCCTGCTTCATCCTCGCTTTCGATTTGTTGCGCAATTCGCGCGCGGACCGACCCTTTGCGGCCCGTATTGACATTGGTGTAGAGCCTACAGACGTGGAGCAGTTCATGCCCGTCTATAATGGGAGGTCGGGGGATCAAGTCCAAGGAATGGTTCAGGTCAACGCGTTTACACCGTTGCCCGATTCATTCATCGTGCCACAGGCCAGGGAAATCTGGCGGTTGACAAAGGAGAATATCGGTGAGAATGGGTTCGGATTCTGCCCTGTGGGGCTTCTCGTGGTCTCAAAGTCGAATGCCCTAACCAACATGCTCCCTATCATCATTCAACCTGCCATGATGCAGCATGTGCGAGATTACCCAGCCATCCGCAAGACACATTCGCTGTTGGGCATAGTCAAATTTGAGCCAATCAGAATTGATTTCTTCCTCGAGTATGTTTGCGATCTATCACGTCGATTTCTGCTCACGAATTCCGTTTCAACAGGGCGCTTAATGAGCACATTCGGGCCGACGACAAGAATCGAACCTCGTTGCGTACGGAAATGACGCCCGCCGACATTCAGGTTATACGTGATGCCGCCGACGGAAAGGTACTTGTAACGAAACCAGCGGATTGGGCCATTGGTATCCCGCCACCAGAGATCGCTGCCACAATTTTGAAGGAAAAAATGGAGAGGGAGTCGGAGTGTCACTTGAACATCATCCATGTGGGGAAGCGTCGAGAGGCCCTTACCCGTAAAGAGGAAAACTGAGCTCTCGCAGACTTCTTATTTTCTCATTCATTTACCATCCGAAAGTTCACCGCTTATGGTTCATTCTACAGTTCACATTATACAATATGCTTTTGAAGTTTCGCACCGTACGTCACGATGCGAGTCTCCAAGTAATTCGATGATGCATCCATCATCAGTGGACAACCCAACGAGAGCACCTTGCAACATGCGAAAATAAATAACAAAAATTCAGGCATAGAGCATCCCCATCTCAGGCTGCGGTGCTTGCACTACAGGACTCAGGCGAGGTGAGGGGTCGCGGTGATCGGACGTTCATGATTCGCAGCCAGTGTTGATATCGATATCGTTAGGAGCGGAATAATACGTTGAATTTTCTCTGTTTTTTCTTTTCACACGGAACATTGAAACAGATGGACTTCATGAACTCGCCGCATGTCTTTCTGTGTTTTTCTGCCATCCGACTTACGGTAAGAAGAGTGGTTCGTGTTCTTGTTGTTGTTGTTCAGGTTATCAAAGAATCGAGGAAAACTGATCTCGCCGGTTCGACAGTGTCTAGGCCCCTCGGGTCCGTAAAACTAATTTTGAGCGGCATGAGGTCGAGAACAGAACAAGAAAAGAAAAAAAGAAGAAAAACATACCGCACCCAAAGCGGATGGAGGCCTAGGTCACATGGGGCGCCGTCACTTGCTCCGAACTCTCATCTCGTTTTCCCATCGTGTCTCCGAACGCGCATCTTCCCACCATTTCCGCCTGGTATAACACGACTGTGGAGGGGAACAAGCACCTGGGTCTACTTGTACCTCATAAGCCAAAAAGCGAGCGGCTTTCTGGTCCAAACGAATCAAAAACGAATCCCGGACTCGTCATCTGGTAGGCAACCATTTAGTGGCCGGATACGGCCTACAAAGGATGAATTCCATGCCTTTGGATACATCGCCGTTTGATCCAATCAATGTCCAAGGTCTGTTCCGGTCCTGGAAAAAAAACTACCCTATTTCTGACTCAGAAATCCTTCTTATACAGAGAACCTCCTCTCTTCAACTCTCTCCAATGGCTCTCCTTTGGAATTTTCTGGGCTGTCTTCGGACGATGACATCCCGATATCGATGGACTGGACTACTAGCTCCCATGATTCACCTTCTCCAACCACTCCCATCTCCACCTCGAAACGCAAACCCTTCGACCTCCCCATCTCACCGCGCGCAATTCTGGGCACCGAGACGGACTCGTACTATGGTCCTCCGAGAAAAAAAGCTCGCCAGGTCGAAGGGGTTACGCCGCGTACTTCAGACACACGGCGGAAGCCGCAACCTCAGCCTCATCCCCAGCCACATCATCTGCAGGGCGGGGAAGAAGCGGCCTCACCCCTGCCGGAATCATCACCATTGGAGCTCGGAGACACCTTGGTATCAGCCTTAGCCGACGTGGAGCGTTCCTTGGATTCGATACTGAGCCTCCCACCTGCCGACGACACCCTGCGACAGGAGTTTTCTCACCCGCTGCCTGCCTCGGTATCGCCCAGCGCTCCTTTCGATTCCGAGATTGCGGTGACCGAGAAAGACGCAGCGTTGCATGCTCCCCTTGTCGCCACTGACGTCTTTCTCAACCCATATGACGACGCCTCGAGCGGCGAGGACAGACTATTTCAAGCACTGTTCGAGAAACCATGTAAGGATTAAACTCTGCCTCCCCGCGATGTCTTTCGAGTATGCTAAACATGCGGCAGCCCACGCGTCGAATTCTCGGATCCACGATACGACTTCCACTCGAGAACCCGATGCGACACTGGAAGCCGACGACGGTCTCACGTTGAACGATATTTTCGACGATGATACATTACTATCTGCCAGCTTCCGTGATTTATCGATGCAACAAGAAGTAATGCGGCCGGGACAATCGTCGACTGAATACACTCCCAAGCCCACACTCGAGCAGCGCCATGCGGAATCCGAGTTACCCATGGATGTCGCGGTGTCAGCTCCGGATCCGAGGCGTGATGATTTTCTTTTCGACTCAGAAGGATTAGACGATATGGACTCAGAACCTTTTTCAACGTGTGTCATTCATTCAGTTTCTTCGGGCGACCCGCCATTTCCCTTTCCTTCCGAAACCCGGAATGCTGATCATGATGCGGATTATAGGAGTTTCGAACCCGAACCCGCGAGCAGTCGGTGTCCGTGCAGCCGGTGTTCGCCCAACGCGGTGACGCACCCTGACTATTGTAAGTGGTTATACTTGAACGAACGAGTTGCCCAACTCGTACTTGAAAAAACTGATGATCGTATCTTCTCCGGCAGGCCCTTCTCCGCAATCGCAGCAAGATATTCACAGGCTGTTTTCTCTCGGTCCGTTCGCGCGGGGATTGTGATAGTTCGAAGAACGGATCGCAGTAAATTCGGTGCTGTAATTTAAACTTGTACATGTGTAGGAAGGAATGAAGGAAGATATTTTTCTCGTGGATGCTAAACCATGTTCAAAAATCTGCCTACGGACCCTGCAGTTCTACTGTATAGTCTCCTCCCCACAGGTGGGTCCCACTATCTACATCATAGTAACCGTGCATAAAGTGATTTAGTATTGAAGGGTACCGTAGCGTTCTTCTGCAGTAGTAAATGATTTGAGTGGTTCCCCAGCTATAGGACACACAACATCGAATACGTTACATGAATCAATCTTGAATTCTCAACCATTGGTTGATAATTCAAGATTGAATTTTGGCTGCACTTCCCAATACTTACCCCAAGAGAATATCAAGCACGTAACTCTTCCGTCCCGGTTCGACTGTCCTCGTAACTTCTGCCGTGTCCGGTTCGGATAGGACCCGTGGATAGGTCATGCTCATTAGATGATGATCGGAGACGTATTTAATCCCGGTACTCCGAACTCCGTCATCCCGTATCTCTACTTACTCAGCTGCTACCTGCGACTATGAGTTTCTGCGACGATTGTTTCAAAGGCTCGTACCCAACCCAACCGTGCATGAACTGCTGATTTACTGGTGGCCAGGGGTGAAGCACGATGGGACACCGGAAGGTGAGCTGCTTGCGGCGAGAATGCTACTTAGTCCTGATACGTAGCCACCAGGAAAGATCGAAACCATCGGGGGCATCAAGTGTTATGTGGCGACACCCACCGTTGATTATCCGAAAGACAAGGTCGTCCTCTTCTTGACAGATGCGTTTGGTTTGTCGCTCCCCAACAACCAGGTACGTCTCCGCGAACCATTCAAGTGGGACGCGTATTTATCACCTCATCCCAGCTGCTGGCCGACGATTTCGCGCGCAATGGCTTCAAGGTACGTGGTCAACACCGTATTCAGCCAAGTAGTAAACGTATGGGCCACGCAGACCATCATGCCAGATATTCTCAGAGGCGACGATGTACCACAAGATGTATTTGATCAGAACCGCACGGTACGCCTGCAGCCCTGCCATAATTAATCGGACCTGAACAAAGATCAGGGGCCGCCTTGGGATCGCGAAAAATGGTTCGCCAACCACGGTAAAGAACGGACGCGCCCTGTCATTGACGCCGTCGTCGCGGCACTGAAGACGGAAGGAATCACTGGATTCGGTGCCACAGGATATTGTTTTGGAGGTATCCCATAACCCAATTATACAAGTCGCGAGGCTCGGCAGCTAACCGTGACGTGGTATAGGTCGCTACACGTTCGACCTCGCGTTCGATGGAATTATCCAAGCGGCCGCCGTCTCCCACCCAGGTCTTCTCGTCATCCCCGCCGATCTTGAGGTGTGCACTTTATTCCTCTCCGTTGAGCTATCGCGATTTTATGTGAGATCAGAAATACGCTGAAGTAGCAAAGGCGCCGCTGCTCATTAACAGCTGCACTGTCGATATGATGTTCCCACCTGAGGCCCAAGCTCAGGCGGATGCGATTCTCGGCGGCGGCAAGTTTGCTCCAGGATATCGTCGCGAATACTTTGACGGATGCCAACACGGATTTGCGGTCCGCGGAGACATGAACGATCCGAAGGTCAGTAAAAGTTCAGGCTGCATTATTCCACCTCTTGATGAGAGATATAGGTGAAAGCCGGGAAGGAAGGGGCCTTCAAGGCATGCGTGGAATGGTTCGTGAAACACTTGTAAGACGAGATAGAATTTGTCGGTATGGTATCATTCCATCGTCGGGGAACCCCGAAGGAATTAAAGATTAATTGCGCAATGTACAATTTACAAATGACTCACAGTTGAATTCGGCAAAATATGGAGGGTTCGACCAGATAAATTCGATTTGAAGCTGTGTATGGTCCGTGTGCGACTGACCACCATCAGCTACTCTAGACGGTACTTCTAACAATACTTGCACCTTTCATGCTTTTTATTGCTTGACATTCCGACTTACCTTATTCCTTACTTAAAATGCGATTCCAGCTCTTCAACTCTCCCCACGTGTGACCACGGGCAGTACCCTTCCCTCTTCAACATATGTTGCTTGTGCCTCACCCGCGCCAGGGATCCAATTTTTTTCAACCTTTTTTGCCCTAATTCGGCATCTCGGCACGGCGGAGCGCCGTCGCGTGGAGATAACACCCATGTGCTCCCGCCGTTTCGGGTTATTCCACGACCAACATGTCGGCCTACTGGGTGTTGATCCTCTTTCAGCTATTCTGTGTTGCAGCCGGCGCGTCCCAAACTGTATTTAGGAGCCCGTTCGCCCCAGGAATCCCCAGGTAGAATCGCTCAAATCCAAATCACTTTTCGTCGACGGTCGTAACATTCTGTAGGGTATCGGCGTACGATGACGGCCTGTTTTCGCCCATGGAAGACATGAACGCACTCTCCGAGACGGAGTTCAGCGTTCTGTCGCATCCTGTCTTCCCTAACTACAACGTCCGCATCAAGAAAAGCCCGTTCTGCGATGACACGGTCAAGTACGCTTCTCACGGCGATAGACAAGATGTCTGGCTTACCTTGACGCTGGTGCCAGGTCATACACCGGATACATCGACATTGAGGCGCGCCACATATTCTTCTACTTTTTTGAGAGCAGGAACGACCCTGACACGGACGATGTGATTTTTTGGACTAACGGAGGTGCGCTCTAAGAAGATTTGCGGTACGTTTATTGATTACGCTTCGCCAGGGCCCGGCTGCAGCTCAAGTATGGGTCTATTCATGGAGCTCGGTGCGCCTCCATGCATTTTTCTCGTAGAAAAGGCCAGTGCAACTGAACCTTCGGCAAGGTCCCTGTCGCATATCTGACGGCAACGGCACCTCTTTTCACCCGGAGAGCTGGAACACCAACGCAAACATCTTCTTCGTTGACCAGCCCATCGGGGTTGGCTTCAGCTATGCCGATTACGGCGAGAGCGTCGTGAGTCCCTTCCATCTGTGTCTCCTGCTATGCACACTGTATACTCAGAAATGTACTCCAGGCGACGACTGAAGAGGCTGCCAAGGACATGGCGGCCTTCATTTTTGTTTTCTTCGAACATTTCACCAAGTTCAAGGGGCGGTCGTTCCACATGACGGGGGAGTCGTACGGGGTGAGTCCCGTTATCGTTTCTCGGTTTCTTGAGTACACACATTCTCAACTCAACTCAATGCAGGGCCGCTATGTTCCTGTCTTCGCCGCCGAAGTGTACGACCAGAACGCCCTGCTCGCCGCTGCGGGTTACACCCCGATCAACCTTACCTCCGTTATGATTGGTGTGTAGTGTCGTGCACGGTCCCCTACAGATGTTAACAAAATCACCCACCAAATGCAGGCAATGGTATCACAGACTTTTACCGCCAAATGACCTCCTCCTTCGACATGCAGTGCACCTCGGCATCCATCCCGCCCACGCTCGGGATTTCGTGAGTTTGACCTTCCAACAGTGCTCCTTGAATTTTGTTATCAACCGTTGGACCCCAGACAATGCGTGCTCATGAAACAGATGATCCCGCGTTGCGAGAAGCGGCTCAAAGAGTCGTGTGTGGATGTCTTCGATGCGATTGACTGCGCGGCCGCCGCCAGTTTTTGCGACCTTCATCTCAGGCAGCCGTTTTGGCTATCTGGTATGTGCACTAACCACGAGCCTGAAGGTCAAATTAACTGCGAACAGAGCGGAACCCGTACGACATCTCCCAGCCGTGCGATGCGGACGGCCTGAGAGACAATCTTTGTTATCCCGTCACCGCGTGCGTTTCATTTTTGAACCCTTCCACTCAATTGTAAAGACGCGCTTTGTTAAACAGGCACATCCGCGCTTACCTCTCCCGTCCCGCCGTCCGCAAAACCCTCGGTGTTGACCCCGCCGTCCCTGCGAACTTCTCCTCTTGCGCGCCTCTCGTCGGCGCGGCTTTCCGCGCGCAGATGGACAGCTTCCACCGCACGCAGGACTACATCGGTGGCCTCCTCGAGCGCGGTGTGCGTGTGCTCATCTACGTCGGGACGTATGACTGGATCTGCAATTGGGTCGGGAACGAGCGCTGGACGCGCGCGCTCGAGTGGAGCGGGCAGGAGGAGTTCGCGGCGGAGCCGTTGCGTGCGTGGGCTGTTGGCGGGGATCTTGCGAAAGCGAAGGGCCGCGCGGGTTTGGCGAGGAGCGCTAAAGGGCTAACGTTCGCTACGGTTGACGGGGCGGGACATATGGTCTGTGTTGAAGCTTCTTATTTTAAACTTTTCAGTGGCTAACCTTCATGCACAACAAACAGGTCCCGTACGACAAACCGAAGGAGGCGCTGGATCTTCTTCAGCGCTGGTTGTCTGGAGAGGAATTCTGATTCTACTAACCGATTTCTCGATTCAATGTAAGCTGGAAGTGCCAAAACTATCCAGAAGCCGTGGATACATGATGTGTCTATGATATTATGTAACAAGTAGGATTATCTCGTCTGGCGACTCGTCTCGATATCAAAAGCAGCTGATACCTCCATGGTGTGCTTCTGGCAAGTTGAAGTATGGACGATTGGCATGTCGGCAACGGACAATTTTGCGAATCTGTTTCCGAAGTGAACAGATTTGACCAGACTGAACACTCGGAAGGAATCAAACATCGAACCTTCACTGCCCACTAATCGATGCTATGGAATTAGAATCAGGATCAACTTGTTAGCCGACCAAGTACACAACATCCCACCCGGGTGACCGACGGCAACACTAATCCCACACCGTTACGGACGTTTTCACATGTCACTCCATGCTGATTACCTTGCTTTTTTCATCTCCGCATTGGAGAGAGGAGATCCCGATACATCAGACCGCCAAGGGAAGTGCGAGGGACACAGTAACATCCGCACCAATGGCGCTGTGGTGCATTCTTTATGGTGTGTTAAAAATAAATCTTCACATCCTTATGGATGAGCGTGAAACATACACGTCACAATCACAATACTGCAGAGCTAGTACAACCGGCTACCTAGACTCTCCGATCAGTGAACGTCACCGAGCTGGTTGTCGTCGATAGTCAAGATCAATTTAAGGTTAGTATGTTTCGCAATGGATTCTGGCGGCCCGCATGATGATCACAGTTGATACTCGTTCAGCCTATTTCCGCCTTTCACCGAAGGACGAGTTACTTCCACCTGAACTGATAAAAGTACGTACCTGGTTGAATTCCGTCCGAGATCGCTGATGCATCCTCATTTCTCGCCAGACACACTTTCGCGATTTTGGAGCTACTAAAAAAAATTGACTTGCTCATAACCGTCGAGATTTTATCGTCAATGTCATACTCAGCCGTCAAGTGTTGCAAATATAACGACTTCGGACATCAGGCCGGCAACTAGACGTACTAGACGCTCCGGCTACATTCGGATTGTCAACGCTCGGTCTTCATGTGAAAACGACACGCGGGGTGAGTCACCTACCTCCGCAGACCTGCCGTGGAATCCGTTAATGAATTTGTGAGCCACAACTCCATTCAACATAGTTTTCGTTTGTAATTTTGACAGCTTGCACGGTGATGCTATCTCGGCCGAGACCCCGTCTTTCACCTTCTGGGGCGAATGGACGAGCACCTGCCTCCATCCCACGTCTGTCAGCAAAGTTGGTTTAATTTCGCTGGAAACTCCTGGTTCATCGTAAATGTCAATGTCGACTCGTATGGTTCTTCAGATCCCCCTTGCACTCTCTTAGTAGACTGACAACCGATCACCGCAATGGCACCCTCCCTCCCCTGATCCGCCTGTCGGCCATTTGAAGCATATCTTGAATTACGGCCTGGCCCACAAGTCAATTTAGGCTATGTATGTCTTAGTAAGTATGCAACTCAGGATGGGTTTTACCGGGCCACCAGTTTTGACTGCTTACACGATGACGACGTGATCTATATCAATACCTCGGTTGGCATCTTACACAAGGGGGTCCAGAAACGAATAGCTCCAGAGAGGAGGAGGAGAGTGACGACTGGAAATAAGTATTGAAAGAAAAAGGAGTGTGACTCCCAGTATCGCCAAAAGGCGTGTCCACCAGCCCATACACCGTCGCACGGACGCCGATTTGAACCGGTGTTCTCGGGAATCACAATATATTACGGGCCTGCAAATCTAGAAGAGAAAATATCATTGACGAATCCAAAAATCTAAAGAACAGGAAAGACGTCCAATTGAGGGCACCGTCGGGGAATCGAACCCCGGACTGCTCGATTTGTTTAAAACGAAGTGAGCACGTATGTTGCCACTACACCAACAGTGCATTAGTGAGAAATCCAATGTGAGCTTTTGAAACGGAAGGTTTCACAACCATGCGTGTCCCGGGCTGCTATGTACTCAGCGCTCAGCGCTCAGAACTGGCCGTGTTTACGATAGTTATAGCCAGCAGGATGCAGGAAAGCGGGAAACTAATGAAAAAATCCTGAAAAATCAATCCTAGATGGAAAAGTCCGAGAGCATCCACCAAAATAAAACATGCCAGAGAAAACGACATGGCAAGTAAAACAAAACACGGAGACAGACGCAGCAGGACGCAGCCTGGGTTATCATACCGTGGATCGGTATTTGGTTGAGCCAGATTCGAAAGTTCCGTAGGCGATCAGCTTCATGATGGCGGGGAACTGTTTTAAAAATTGTTACAGCCCGAATTAGCTGCACCAACGAGATGCAACCACCAGTGAGGGGGAGTCTGATTTGAGTCTGAGAATTATATCATCCCAAATTTTTTTTAAAACGAAAAAAAAAACGACACACGGATCCGACTCGGATCAATTCGGATGAACGGGCACACGTGTCACACTTGCACCTTGATCTCGACCGTCATCCCCCAAGCGTCAAGTTAGAAACCAAAGGTGTGTTGGATGTTATACTGACAGATCCCTGGCTCACTAGACACCCGTAGTTCATCATGTCCGATGGCTCCGCACTATCATCCGTCCTTGAAGCGGATCGTGCACGCCTCAAAGACGTAGAGGCGCAAATACTGGAACTAGAACAAACACTCGACTTGTTACGAAGGGAGAGGGCATTTATAAAGGGACGGCTCGACATCTACAGATACCCAGTCTTGTCGTTACCCAACGAAATCATCTCCGAAATCTTCGAGCAGTTCCTTCCAGCTTATCCTGGCCGACCACCCATGACTGGACTCTTCTCGCCGACTCTCCTGACTCATATATGTCGAGGATGGAGAGAAATCGCCCTAACCACGCCATCCCTATGGAGGGCAATACAGTATTCTCGGGATTTATATGACGCACACGGGGTCCATATGTTGCAATCATGGCTGGTGCGGTCTCGCTCCTGCCCAATTTCCATCAAAATCGGCGAGGTTCCCTACGGGGTGCAGGAGGATCTCCTAAAACTGCTCCTCTCACATTGCTCTCGCTGGGAGTACCTAGACCTTTGCATCAACTTCAGAAACCTGCTTCACACCATTGTACTAGGTGCCACGCCACTGCTCCGAAAACTGGATCTGCGGACCTTCAGGCCTTCATCCTCCCCACTTTCGTTAATGAACGCTCCTCTTCTCCGCACAGTCAGTATGAATGACAACGCTACCGACAACATTATCCTACCCTGGGCGAATTTGACATCGCTGACTTTGCGTGCCGTATATCCCCATGAATGTACGCCGATCTTGCTGCTGACCTGCAGTTTGGTTCATTGCGAGTTGAGACTCTTTCTCGACGATTCCACTGCCATCCAGCCCGAAGTCCAGCTTTCATCCTTGGAATCGTTGACCCTCATCGAGCAAGGTGAAGAAGATGGCGAGGAGACGGAATATCTGGGCACCTTCACTGTCCCCAGACTACGAAAACTCCAAGTCCAAGAATCGTACATTGGGACGGACCCCATTACGGCACTCGCATCTTTCATTGCGAAGTCCGGGTGTAAACTGCAAGAAGTTAGCATCCTGGGTTTTAGGTCCATATCGAAGGAGCTGTACTGCAAGTCATTCCCTCTCGTCTCAAGCTTCTCTTTCGACGACGAAAATAATGAGGATGTGGATGGTCTTGCATGACCTTACTCTGGTGTGTTCATTACCCTTCCGACTCTTTGGTGCTGTTTTACTCATCCATTCCTTCCAGGGACGCTCCCTACCCTGCTCTGTGGGATGTAACTCGCGCGCCCTATGCATTTTCCCTAGTATTCCACGTTTTTTAATAATGTTGGTTAATTTACTTTGTGGTTTCCCTCCCCTCTTGTCACATCAAAATTTGTGGTCTCCCGATAGCGATCATCGACTTTATTCCCATGAAATTGAACGATCCGACTGAAGAACATTTTCACGAACTCAATAATGTTGTTCGATCCTTACTTATATCACGTCCAGGAGCATGTGAGTGAACGATTAGGGTCTTTTTTTGCGCGCGCCATTCTGAATCTCTTCGGTGAAAATTCATGCCGCAGCTGCGATACCATTTCCCGAAGAGAGTAGTGAGTCAATTCAGTGGTTTTCGGAATACGAATATTGTCAAATACGCGAATAGAGATGTACCCGGTCCCAGAGATCGAATTCCGGCAGGGTCTTCAGTCGGTGTACAGGTGTCTTGCCACGGAACCTTGTGCTCTACATTTCCGCCCGAAAGTCAACCGAAAGTCGCATCAAGCAAATTTTTGTTATGAATGCAAATATCTCGAAACTCCTGGGTACTTGAGTGCCTCATAGTACCATTCAAGGTAACTTACACTCGAAATCCCCGTGAAAGTGAACGATCCGTGGAACTTGGTTGAGCGAAATTCGCCCGATCAATTTTGGATCAATCCGGATCATCGTCATCGATATCGGGCGAACACGTGGCCATTTTCAATTTTTCTGCTTTTCACTCCCATCCGAGCAATCGTACATATGCCCCAGTGCTGAAGCCACTTCAAAGGCAACCGTAAAGTGAGTGACCATGAACTCCCTTAACTCGATGGTGACACTCTCTTGTACAGCGTCTGCGATTGGGCTCGTGCAAGGGCTCGAGAACTCTGTTTTGTCTGCCACCATGTCCGGTGGCACCGTCCTTGAAGCAGATCGTAGTCTGAAAGACGGCAGGAAATTTGGCAGTTGGAAATAACGGAAAGTATACCGCGATCAATACCGGCGGCATGGTCGGCCGAGGATAGCGGAGTGTCAAACTTCCCTTTTGCGCCAAACAGCAGAACACACCCTCCTGACATTTGCGTCTCCTCTTCTCCTCTTTCACCCACTTTCCCGCCAACCCCGAGCACTTGAATATGCTCAATCTCGTCACGCCGAACGGCAACCGCTGCGATTGGTGCTTAAACTCGCTCACCGTTAAAGGACCTACCATAAGTGGCGAGGCACCTGGATCATACTATTTACGCGTACGTCTAGCGAGCTTCCTGTGCTCTCGCCTAGGTCTAATCTCTCTGCCCACAGTGCCTGGGGAAGCACCCGGATGGAAAACCATTCCATTACAGATTTACAGTCGACGAAGTGCAGAAAGCACGCTCACAAGTGCCCCAAGTCGTCTCGAATGTCACTGCTGCAGTTGTCTCTGTCGTTCCGCGCAAATGCAAGTCCCGTAACTGCGGCTCAACACGCATAGATGTGGCTTGCTCTCGACTCATGTGTCAAAAACACTGTAACGCTCTGGGAACATGCACTCTCCGTTCCCACAACGCCAATCGCGCCAAGAAGCTAGGCACAGTGATAGCGCCCCCAGCCGTGACCCGTGCTCCCTCTCTTCCCGCTCCTTTCATAGCCCACCTTGACAAGATGGCAGATGACGCTGTGTTTGCACCTCTTCGTGCCCTGGATCAATATCGCCAGCAAGAAAGTGCTCGTATAGCAGCCGAAGATCGCCGGCTAGACGCAATCCTTGCACCATTGTCTGAGCGCGAAGAGGAAGCAGACCTCGCTCTAGCACTCCGCCTGTCTCAAGAATCCTCCACTCGCTCCCCATCCCCTCCTCGTCTATATCTGCCATCTTATTCTCCTCTCCAGCGTTCCCCCGCCCCATTTTTTCCCACAAGGCTACTCTCACCCACCCCGTCCCTCGGTCGAGCATCTGCTCCCGACGTCACCGGGATTGCTGGACCCTCCGTGCCCCGCACCCGCATAACGGCACCTAGCGTGCAATCAAAGTCCAAGTCCCGCCCTCTCCGCATTACGACACAAATGACCGATGACTGGATGAATGACCATGGCGTACCTGTCGCAAGCACACAAGCATCATCGTCCTTAGCCGGGAGGCTCGCTTTAGGCGGGTATTCGGGGAGGGCGGGAAGCACCCGTACAGGTCAGCAACCTATGATGACCAGAAGACGGTTTGGAAGAAAGCGTTGACGCTGCCTGCTTCGCTACGTGACAAAGCGAAACAAGCCGGCCGGACCGACGAGGGATTGTGGTTGCTGTTCCGGAAATGTGTGCATGACTTTGCAGCATAGAACTTTTTTCGTATTTTACTGTAATTCCTTATCTCGAATTTGTATATGTGAATATCGTATTATAATTGAAGTGTCTGACAGTATCCTTTCTATACACGCTGCCGCGGACAATGCCCTGCATCTTCAAGCTGCGCTACAATACTCTGGTTACGAAGGCGAATCATCTCGTTCAAGAAGAAATTGTACTTGACTGGCAGCATCTCACGGCAAATGGAGTGGTACCCTCCAAACCAAACATTCGTCTGTTCAGCCACAGAGGTATTAAAGAACCATCCTTTCCCCTCTGGCCCCAGGAGCTCGGGACAGTCGATTGGGTTGCAGTGCTCTTGGCAGAAGGCATGGGTGATTTTGTGCTTATGTAGAAAGTGGAAGACATCGACGGTCATTCCGACGCCATCGAACCAAGACCATTCCACGGGGTGTGCCATGACCTGTTGTTTTGCGTCGCAGTTCGTATCATAGATAAAGTGTTGAGGTTTGAAAGCGCGGGGCACACAGAATGTCTTCTGAACAAACAGCTTTTAAAATGTGTCAACACAGATTCACAACGCTAACAAGACATCCTACCAGGACATTCGAGACAGCTTCCGCGTTGTACAATCACACCGCAGGGTCGGACGAGTGTCTGCTCGTTATGGGTCCGCGACCTTCCGAACAACGCCTTGAACTTGCGATTGCCGGTGTCTGATTTCGCAGCGTCGCAGGGGACGGTATCATCAACGCCAATGGACCCGGGGTTCTGTGCGTGATGGATATGGACATCCCCATCTTCAGCCTCAAAACAATGAATCATCTACTCAAGTTGGATAGACACCAAAAGGCGTGAAGCTGAGGTTCAGAGTCTGTGTGGGTCTCATTCTGTGTCAATTCAACTCCAAACTTATTGTGGCTTAAGTTCACTTACAGTAATTTAAAGGCATTTGAGCTCACTTATGTGCCAAGCGCCATCAGAGAAAGTCACTTATGCCATCAGATGGCATCACACTTATGCCAGAAACTCACTTAGACTGCCATAAGTGAGCCATAAGTTAACTTTGGCAGGCTAAGTGAATTTTCATAAGTCACTTATGGTGGTGTCGATGCAAAGTCCTTTTCTTACAGGGGAAGCATTCCGTGCGGCTTTTCTGGTGCACTTCAACCAGCGAACACACAAACTGCAGGTACTAAGAACGAACTTCCTACATAAACAAGAATGTTGTTGAGAATGCCGGCTCGTTTATGGCACCGTCCAAATAAGCGATGATATGCGCAGACATTTCTGAGATACCATACGGGCATTCTATTTGATGGGATGCCATACCGGTAGGTAGGTAGGTAGGGTAGCATGAACTGTGGCGGCCCAGTCTTGTCGGGTCCCCCTCCTCCCCACACTCGTTAACAAACGCTCCTCTTCTCCGCACAGTCAGGATGAATGATATCGCTGCGGCCAACATTATCCTACCCTGGGCGAATTTGACATCACTGACTTTGTGTGCAGTATATCCTCGTGAATGTACACCGATCTTGCTGCAGACCTGCAGCTTGGTTCATTGCGAGTTGCACCTCTTCCTCGACAATCCCACTGCCATCCAGCCCGAACTCGAGCTTTTATCCTTGGAATCGTTGACCTTCATCGACGAACGTGAAGACGACCCCGAGGCGACCGAATATCTCGGCACTTTCATTGCCCCCCGACTACGGAAACTCAAAGTCCCAGAATCATACATTGGGACGGATCCCATCTCTCAACTCACACAGTTCATGGCGAAATCCAAGTGCAAACTACAGGAAATTCGCATCCCGGGCCCCAGGTCCATATCGAAGGAATTATATCGCAAGACATTCCCCCTCGTCTCAAGTTTCTCTTTCGACGACGAAGATAATGAGGAGGTGGATGGTCTTGCATGAACTCACCAGGTGTGTGTAAAGTGCCCCTCTCTTTTGGCACCCTCTTACTCGCCGATTTTGAACAAGAAAGCAGCTCTTGTTTGCGAAGTGCCGCGGAAGCACCGTGTACATTTTTGTCCATCTTTTCTGAGTTGAATTATATTTTTTTGATCCTCATTTGTTCGATATCGCGGCCAGTCGCATAGAAATCAATGGTTCAAAAGTCTTTTTCGCAAATAAAAAGTCAATGCGGATATTCTCCCGACTTCAACCAGCGAACATATATCTGCGTTTTGGTCGGTTCTCTAATGTAACGAAACGACTAACAAGAAGCTATCGACCTGTCAGATAAATCCTCCTTTAATATACCGCCTGTTTATAATCCACATAGCCCAAGGCGGCGTCCACGCCGGGTGCCCCGTACAAAGTCGCGAAATCAGGAACATTGTCCAGCGCCTTTCCAGCCTGGATACGCTTGCCCACATCCGGATGCGTGACCCAGTTCATTCCAAGGAAGATGCCTGCGATTTTCCCGCTGCTGACCAGCTCCTCGCCCTCAGCAGGCGTGACATTGCCGTTGAGGAAGAGGGGGGTATTTGTGAGGATCGGGCTGTAGGTCTCAAGGACGTCGTGATCGGTGGCCCGTTTTTTACCTACAATATTTGATTGAGCGACGGGGGGCAAAGTGAAGAAGTATGCGAAGGGACGGACCGTCGATTTCGGGGTCAAGCCAGGCGACATACCGCAGGAGCGCGACGTAGGAAAGACCGAGATTGTTGATCTCGCGAAGGAGGTAGCTGAAGGTATCGACGTTTTCTTTCAGTGGCATCCCCACATCGTTGTATCCACCAGCTGGGAGTTATAAATCGTCAGTTGGAATGTTTGAGATCACAAGAAAGAAAGAAAAATGCCTGGGTTGAGTTTGATTGCGACTCCGCCGGGTCCCCAAACGTCGATCAGCGCCTTGAGAGTCTCCAGCGCGAAGCGCGCGCGGTTCTCAATGCTTCCTCCCCACTTGTCCTTACGGTGGTTGGCTGTGCTATCGAGGAACTGGGCCACGATATAGCCGCTCGCGCCGTGAAGTTCGACGCCGTCGAAACCGGCCGCCTTTGCATTGACAGCGGCTTCTTTGAACAGCGCAATTAAGACGGTAGGGTCCTCGATCTCTGTGGGCTGTGCGACCCTCAGTGTGTGCATGCAGCCTGTTGTTGAAGATAGCGTACCGTAACATATCCAGGTGCTCCGGCGATGTGGCGGAAATTGCCTCCACGGGCAGAGATGGCGGATGGGGCGTACACCGGCTGGGGTAAGTCAACTTCCATTGGTATTTTTTTTGGTATAATTTGACAACGTACCACGCCAGCAGCAATTTGTTCTGGGGCTTCTGGGTGACTGATACGACCAACTGCATGGCTCGTTAGGCGAAATAAGTTCAAAATGGGAAACAGTAAGGCTGCGCACGATGCCAAAGCTAGCAAACGCAATGATGAGTATTGAGGCAGCATGTTAGATCGATATTGCGACAAACCTGACAATATATCTTGCTACCGTGTGCATGCACGGAGTCCGTGATCTTCTTCCAAGCTTCGACCTGGGATTTGCTCCAAATGCCAGGGGCATCCGGCCATTCAGTCCTTCGAAATCGTTTTATCAGCAGCACGCAGTCCTGGTCAGATTAAACCCACCCTTGACGCGTAATGAGCACCCCCTCGGACACGATAATTCCGGCGCCCCCGAGAGCACGCTGATCATAGTATTTCTTCATGATCTCATTGGGCATCCCGTCTTTCGATGCACGGTTGCGGGTGAGGGCGCTCATCCCTGCGTATTTCCGTCAGCGCTTCAGAACCAATGCGCCGACTATGCACCCACCGATTCTGTTGGGAATCGTGACATTCCCAAGCTTGAGCGGAGTGAACAGAGCAGGCATGGCAGTAAGATTGCTTGGTGATGTGGTTGAGTAGCTGGGAGATATAGGACAAAGTATCTTCGCGTTCAATCGGTTTCCTTTATACCGCTAGCTATAACACGAGGAAGCGGATATCCAAGAGCAGCAGCTCAACCGCTTCTTGGGTAAGCATCACGGGACGCCGCTCCAACGAGTCGACGACAGGAAACAGAAAATGTATGATCAACTGCTTTGGGGGTAAGCATACGGGACGCCGCCTCCAACGGTCGGAAACGAGCAAGGAAGTCAGCAGCAAACGCAAAGTTTACAGTCATCATCCAGAAGCATGGGAAGTCTGAGCGCCAAAAGGCAGTGAATTCGAGTCCGAAAAAGGGAATAGCACCCACATCGTTCCGTATTTATAATAAAGTCGGATACGAGTCGGATACGGCTGACTGTAATATTTGTTATGGCGACCAACGGAAAGGTCTCGGAATAACACACCCAACCGAATCCTTGACCTTCAGTGACCACAATTCCAAATAGCAATGAGAGAGACATTACACACCCTGAATCTTGGTCATGACCGAAATTCATTCAAGCTCAGTGGAGATTTACGAAGTTCAAATTTCTGTATGTAGCGACACCGTGCGTTGAACACTGTAGATACGTAGCAACGAACAAGTTCAGTTGCGCATGAAGGGAAGAGAGAGAAAGAATACAACTTCGGAGAAACCGCAAGAAAGAGGGAGGAAAAGGAAACAAAACGCGAAACCAAAAATATGATCGTGACCACAGAGACAGGCACCCTCCGGGAATCGAACCCAGGATCCCCTCAACAGTGTAATAAGGGGCGTGTTACCACTACACCAAGAGTACTGTTGCAACCTTGTAATGCACAGTTCACTTACAAGGTTTCAACAGTGCACGCGGAGACATGCTCAACCTCGCCACTGAGCGGACAACAATCGAATTGCGTTGTGTAAATTCAAAGTGCTGGCCCCGGCCTGCGATCGAAGGGAACCTATGGACGTTCAACAAAAACAAAGAATCAAATTTCGAAAACAAAAAAAATACGCGAGAAATACTGGGTAGAATCGCTGGGGGTTCGAACCCCGGACTCAAAAAGCATGGGATGATTCGTGGAACATTCCGAGTGTGTGTTACGGCTACACTAACGATACTTTGACTGGTGCTGTGAACGACAATCAACCTTGAAGGACAGTCAATTGTACATGAACGGATAATCGATAACTTTGAAGCCATACTTAACCTGTTTTCTGAACTCCGAGAAAAGTATCCAACTCTAAGCAATTCTTCTTCATGACGACTGTCAGGCACTCATCGCACGCGTACAAGATACTTGGAATGGTCCGCAGTTCCGGAGACAGGAATCTGGTCAGTACGAATTTTCTCTTCTCTGTGATTGTGATATTTAGCTAAATCTGAATCAACGAATCAAGTAGATTCCGGCAGGCGTGGGCCAGCTTAGATTTCGCTATCCATCACGATATTTTTCTTACGTTTTCACTCCTTGCGCGCCTGGAAAACCCCACACCTATAGCGAGCCTGCCAGCGAAGGGGAAATGTGTGAGAAAGGCCCGGACCAACACAGTAACATCCGCACCAAGGATGTGCATGTGGTATGTCAAGTAAAAATCTCTTTAATCCCATCCTTACTGCATGATGCACAAACATTCGTGAAACACAAACGCCACAACTTGAATTACACTCAAAATTACTTACACGCAGTACCACCGGCTACCCAGTCTTTCCGATCAACGGAACGCCATCGAGCTGGCTGTCGTCGACGTCCATAATGAACCATTCACAGGTCAAGATTAATTTGAGATCGATCGGGTGGTATGTTTCGCGATAGATTATTAGTATGGTATGGCAGCGGGCACGATGATGTCTTCCTTGGTTGACACCCGTATTTCAGAAAATGAACGACTTATTTCCATCGGAGTTGATAAAATATGTAGGTGGTTGAATCCCGCTCGATGGGTCCGGATTTCTCGACAATCTTCATACTCAAAAGTCTCATCCATTTCTGGTTCGGAACGCAACAGGCACTTACTGCCTCAGGCTCCACTTCTCAGATCCGGACATCAACGGCCCGTTTGGCAGTGGACCTCCGCAGACCCGCAGATTAATTGAACAGGACGGGGCCACATCTTTCTTGACGATGATGGAATGTGGCCGAGTGGAAAATTGACAAGCTCAGCAGTTTGCTGTCGAGAGGCTGCGGAAGTTAGCTATAAGTTCAACACTTCTATGACGGTTATCATCGTTGTTTATTAAGTCGGTACTTTTCGTCTGAATTTGGTCTGAACGAAACTCAAAAGTCGGAACTCTTAACCGGACCGGACTGTTCCGACGTCCCAAACAGGAAGTGATCATCAAAACCCCCTATCTTGCACAAAACTCAACCACTCGCAGAATGCACCGCCATTGCTACCAGTATGCTCATTTTGTGGGCTACATAAATAGATGATTTTCGTAGTTTCTGCAGATATTTTTGAAGACAGGATTAGGCACCATAACACGCGAGGTTGGCAACAACTCACTCAATTAAGCTGTAGTGGATCGAGGAGACAGCCGAAATGATATGATATGTCTATGTTATGGCAAAAGGTAGCTCTCGCTATGTGGCCGCTTGCTGTTGCCTAGGCTTGAGCTGTTATAGCAAATGACAATTGGCTTACATGTAATTTTGACTGCAATAAGCATCTGATTCAGAAAATTAGGTGTTGAGGTCGATGCCATCAATAGTTGAAAATTTTCAGCTCAAGTTATCCATTTTCAGCTCACAGCAGTATGGGAAACAAAAGACGGCGGGCTGGGCGACGGGCGAAAGCGCATCAAGAAGCACGGAGCGTGAGACATGATCTGTCAGGATGCAGTAACACCATCAAATCCAAGTTCAGAGTTCGACCTTCCGACTAACAGCTAGAGTCTTCCCACCTCCGCGATTTTCCGGAAAATGTACAGACTACCGGACTTGGACCATAATAAACGTCGAAAAAAACGCTCATACACTTCGCCTTCAAGCTTCGAGGTCGGTGAACAGTGCTCGATCGTACTTGGAATTGAATGAACCGCACTCCAACATGAAACATCCTCGATTCGAATCACTGTAGATCAGAGCCCAAAAATTGTAGAACGAAAGCAATTTTTGATTTCAACTTCACTACATGAACTACGACTACGATTACCAGATTACTGTACGGTGTATCCTAATTAACTAACTGCAATAAGCGACGGTGTGGTATGGTGGTACATTTTAGCGTATTGTACGGTTGTATGGGGTGTTCAAGAATGATAAGCGAATGTATGAGCGGGATAAGCGCGAATAAAGAGCGGGTGGGGATAAGGGAGTAGGTGGGGATACGCGTATGAAAGAGCGGGGGAGAGCCAGTGAGGGTACGCGCCTGGACAGAGCAGAGAAAGTCGTTAAACGAAGTAATGCAGTACGATACTGTAACAGCTGCGGAAAACGAGCGATTTGACGAATTGGAGTGGTGATGGAATGGGGCGGCGCAGGGTGGTCGCAGTGAGAGTAGGTTGAAAAACAAACAACCTCTCCGCCTCTGAGCACGCCTAGCTCGAAAACGAACAAGCGCTATGATACTCTCCCTCCCCTTCGCTCTCGTCGTCCAGCTGTGAGTAGACGCTTCCCGGCGAGCTGCTCTCCAATACCGACACGCTCCCAAGCGCAGACCCAGGCGACTCGAACTGGATCCAATCCCGTTGTGATTTGGGCGTAGCGAGCAATGGGAACGGCGAGCTCGCGCGTTTACGCGGCGGGGTCACGGGCTCTATCCTCCCCTCCGTCCGCCCTTCCGACTCCCATTTGGCTGGCAGACGCGGACGAGAACGCGTCGGCGGAGAGGGCGGGGGCGTCGGGAGCGCCGACACGCGTTCGAGCGACATTGAGAAAGTAGAGGTGGGGAGGTGGAACGAGGGCGCGCGTTTTAGGTTCGCACCAGCGTTTGAGATACGCGAGAGGGACCGCGTCGAGCGCGTAGAGTGGGCGTACATTGAAGGCGCCCTCCTCAGCGACGGCGCGCGTAACGTCGGTGTAGGCGTATGCTGCGGCGGGAGTGGGAACGCGTCCAACAACTCGATTGGGACCGCGGTCGCGTACGGGTGGGTGGGGGTCCACTCCTCACTATCGGGGAAGTCGCATTCGACTTCGATATCAACTCGGACGCGCAGCGGAGGGAGTGGAAGCGGGGGAAGAGCCTGTGTAGGAGGCGGTCGCGAAGGAGGGAGGGTGGCGGATGAGGGGAGACGCCGGCGGGGGAAGTTGTTATTGTTCAACGCGTTGAAGGAGGGGATGCACGGTGGGGAGCGCGGCGGTTTCCCTACGAACGGGTTCGAATCTTCACCCGAGCTCCAGGTGACGGACCAACGCCGCTCGGATACGGACACAGAGGGAGAAGGGAGTGCGAACATGGTGGGTGTGGGAGGGAAGTCGGAGGATGCGGCGCTCGAGCATGAGTCAATGCTTGAGCTTGGGCTGTTTGTGGGAGAGCTGGATGAAGCGGGAGATGAAGATGGGGTATACGAGGAGGTACTCGAACTGGGCGAGGAAGAGGATGTGGAGTACGCGGGCGAAGGAGGAGGGAAAGACAAACACGACGCCGCGTCTGCATGGGCGTACATGTGTTCCGCGCCCAGAGACGCGTGCAAGGACGGCGAAGGGAGCGAGGGCGTCGAGCTTGAGGCGTACGGAGAACTACCGCAGCAACCCGCACTCGTGGTTGAACTTGAACTGTACGCTGGCGAAGTAGCGCTAGAGATCGTATGTGCCTTCACCGCACGCTCCCGCTGCTTCTCGTACTGCACCACCGGCGGCACGAACGGGACGAACGTATGCGCAAACTCGCCCGGCGTAACGTGCGCGGAGATGCGCAGCTCGGGGATGCGGTAGAGCGATGGGGAGGTGGGACGTGTGCGCGATGTGGGAGAGGCAACGACGGCCCACTTTTCGCTGCCACTGCTACTTGAAGACGCGGTGGTAGAACTTGAATTGGAAGCGAACGTTGAATCAGAATGGCACGCCAAGAACAAGAACAAGAACACGCACCTCCCACCCCCAACAAACGCACTCGCGCGCCGTTTGAAGCGCGTCAGCATCGTGCGCAGGCTGCCTTGACTCTGCTGTCTTTCCCTCTGCCGGTCCTTCTCCTTCTCTCGCTGATCTCTTGACACCGACACCGTCTTTGAATCCGAGTCCAAGTACGAGCAAGAGCGGAGGGGCAGGCTGAACGTAGAAGGCGAGGAAGAGAACGCGGCGGAGTTCGAGGACGAAAACGCGGTAGAGGAAGAGGAAGAAGAGAACGGCGGATCCAGCGCGGCTGAGACGAGGTCGCCGAATTCGCGCAGGGAGAAAGGTGGGATGGGATGCATGTCCATCGTCGCGTCTGACTTGTGCTTGTAAGTAGTCGCGTCTTGTACTCGCGAGGAAGGTAGTATCGACTCGACTCACGAGGAGGAGCAAACCCGAACGAAGGAACGAACGAACGAATGTAGGACGGAGGAAGGAGGGTTAGGAAGGGAAGTAAGGAACGAAAGGACGTGTCTTATATACCTAATAAAACTCAAGTTGCCGGCGGTAAATAGATCTCTTGAGATAAATCGATTATTCAGGTCGACCTGTCACCGCACTGCATGTCAGAACTCAAAAATACTTTTTTACAGGTTTAGAAACAGCCTGCGCTTACCTCCTTACAGAAAGGAAACCCGGTTTCATTTCTGCCACATTCGGCGCAAATTAATATTCCGTCGCAGTGGTTATTATTACCCTCGGCGCAGACGGACGCTCACGCTGATTGTGGCTCTCAACGCTGATTAATATTGCGGATTGCGCAGAGGCAGGGGGATTCGCAGGCGCTATTCCTGACAACGACAAACAGGCATGCATATCGTCGCTGTTCGCAACTTGTGTGTCCCGCTGTTTTCGCGTGCCGGCGCGTGTATTTCGGGTCGGGTGGGAGGCCGGTCGGTGTAAGGTCGGTCGTTCCGAAACAGAGGATTTTGGCCGAACGCCACGAGGGTCGCGACCCCGGGATGTCGAGAGAAAGGAATTTGAGCGGACAAGAGTCGAGCGCCACGAGGGTCGTGGTGTGCACGTTGTGGCGCTCGCTCGTCGCAATGCCTCTCTGTTTGATTCGACTTCCCAGGAACCGCCGCCGTCGCTGTGCGCGAGGCCTCGCGCGCCGCCGCGCTGCTTTCATTTACGGGAGTTTTCGGTCGCGCTTGGTCCACTTCAGCACACTTCTCCTGCGTCACAGGTGCGTGTAGTACATCCAGCCTTCTTCGGGGGATTACGCTTCACGGAGTGCTCCACCGAGCGAAGCACTGCAGAAGTCGAAGGTCGGTCCGAATTTACTGTTTCATGCTTCGTGGATTTAGGTTACGAGGCTCGTCAAGGAAGGCTCCGGAGCCGGCCGCGGACGAGGGTATGTAACGAGTTATGTCTCGAGGAAATCTTGGTGCGTCGCTCGCAAAAGTTTGGGCCCGCCGCTTGCATTTGGGTCTTTGCGAATTTTCGAATGAGTCTTGCATTCCTCGCACTGGAGTCGCAGATTATCCATGCTTCTCGCAGACTCGCCTGGAGGTCCCGCCTGCTGTCCGGGGTAAGTACGTACTCCCACAAGTCCACAAAACGTGCTCGATACGTACCCGTCGTGACTCGTTACCCTGCGCAACTCGCCGCTCTACGAGCGCTTCCCCGTTTCCAAGCAAGCTGCAATTTATCATCTCGTCGCGGACCCGCTGGGCGGTCAAGCAGCGCGGGCTTTGAGGCGCTGGCTGGCAGCCATGGCAAGTATTCTGCTTTTCATTTCCAAGGGAGATGTCGAGGTCAAGGTCGACGGTGGTGGGAAAGGGGAGTCGATGTGGAAGCGAATTTAGAAGGGAAAGACAAAACGACGGAGACTGATCCCATCACCAATCACCGACGTGATATCAACGATGGCATCAGCGGTACCTTCGGCGCCCTCCGTGCCGGAGCAGAAGCCGGCGGGTTGAAAATTCCTGTGCTAATTCCTCCTTCGTCGGAGAGAGAAGCAGACGCTGCAGCGGGGCAGCTCCAGCTGATGGACTTGGTGCGACGAGCCCGCACGATACGACTCCACAACCGAGCACACCACCACGACCGGCGCTTGAACATCCCAATCCCAAGGCCTAATTTACTCCTTCATCGGAGAGAGAAGCCGGGGCGAAAATTTGATTTGCGGTGGGTGCGTACGATGCCACTCCAGCGAGCGTAGAACACGACGACAGCTTGCCGATATGCACGATGGCTTCTGATGTATATATCAGGAGTGCAGATTTCCCTGAGAACTCAACGCTTCTCCGGCGGAACGAAAATCCCTGCGTCATCGGAGACAGTCTTGTGCTTCTTCCGCGATACTTTTTCAACCTTCTCCGGCAATAGCAGTTGACTTGAAGACACGGAGTCGCATCAGTAGGCGCAAAATTTATCTGTGAATTCCTACATCGTCGGAAAAAGAACTTCAAATCCTCGAATCTCAACGTTAATTTGTACTTTCTCGGAGGGAGATGCCAAACCACAAATTGAACCGCCATTCCATTCGGCGCAACTTCAAGCAGTACTAGTTCTGGTGCTTCTCCGGACCACTTCTCCGGCGAATTTGTGGTGCTTCGCTTCTCCGGAACGACGAAAATCCCTAGGTCGTCGGGGGCAGACGTTGAACGTTAAAACTGGGCTTCTCCGGCAAGAAAGGGTTGAACTTGGCAGTTAACGGTTGGCAGTCCGGAAATGGAAGGATCCGCGCGATACAGCCCCTAGCACGCGTCCGATATTCGAAGGGTTCAAAAAGCTGTGGTATCCTTTATTTTTTCCCTGTCTCCTCCTATTTTCTGTCTCGTAGTTCCTGCATCCTCGTATTTACTGGCTCGTCGGGGGAAAGCGCTAGCTGGCACCTTCATGCCCACCGCTGCACAGCATGGTAGAGAAGTTGGTGTGATCCCCGGTAGGCATCGAATTTAGATTCGAAGCGAATTCGAAGATGCATGAGTCGAATTTGGATTTGGATTTGGCGCTTCTCCGCAGCGACGAAAATCCCTGCGTCCCGTCGGAGACAGACATTAGAGCCTGGGGTGACCTGATGGCAACTGCCCCAGCGTCCTGCTTATTCAGGCGGTGAGACCGTGGAGTTCATCGAAGCTTCATCTTCCTTCTGCAACGCTCAATTTGCCCGGCGGCTGGAAGTATGTATTTAATATTCAGGTCTCGCCCACCTGAACATCACCAACCAAGTACAATCCTGCATGACCCGGATGTTCGAAGACCCCGACGCAGGTGTCATTTTGGGGGTTTCCCCAGAACTAGTAATCGCGTGTACACTGTACATGTGCCACATGCTCCTCGGCACGGCACTCGTCATCTCAAGAGTTAGGTATTGTATGGAAAGCCGGAGCACCACGCTCGTTTGATGGCCGGTGATTGCCCAATCGGGTCACCGGACTGATGGTACTGCGCCCTTCCCATCAATGCGCCAATATGTACTGCAGCGGCATCTCCATCATCGTCCGCTTTTAACCCCACTTATAACAGGGATTCTTTTTTTAACATATTCTTAACTTTGTATGAGATAAGCCAATGGCAAAGTGGCAAAGTTCCCTTCAAGGAACTCCCACAGCGCGAAAACCAACAACGTCTTTGTGATTCCGGAATATTCTTCAGTACTCTACCATCCATTCTTGTAGTGTTCCCATGGGTTCAACTGGTACAGCATACGAAAGCTTGGCTTCGCTCATCATTTAACCATGTAAAATTGCATTCGGTGACCAGAAAGAGATACTATGAATGAAATAATATTTCTGCCTCCTAGTTTGGTGAAGCTCTACAATTCATCATGATCTGAAGTATCGTCTTCATCATCTGACGAGAACCAGGCAATCAACTGCTCATCCTCTTCCACATCGAGCTCTCCTTCAGGCAGAGGCTCATCCCTGTCCAACAGTGCATCAAGCTGTGATGAATGCATTGTATCTGTAGGTCTTTTGCTCAGTAATCAGGAATATTGGACAGGACTTCAACTCACCCAATCCGAGGCCATTATTTACACCGCCCAAGTAGATGTCGCCATTCGAACCAATGACATCGGAGCCATTATTCAAAGGTGTGAGATTTGGGATGAGCGCAATATCATCCTCATGATCATCCCTTGCGATGGTAAGTGCATATCCCCACCGGTTATCCAACTGCTCTGGTACTTGATGCAAGTTGTCCATCTGTTGGAATTGACATAAGAGGGCCATGTATATATCCCAAACATTTGTCCGCATCACGGGAGGCTGACCGAGTTCAAAGTAGAACCCGGCAGCGAGGTCAGCGAAATCTTTTGGGACCAACTCGAACACCTCATGATCCGGTGGAGCATACAAATTGCGAACATGAGATATCGATTCCGGGTCAACTCTGATCTAAATTCTCCCAGTCAATCATCTGGTAATAGGAAATAGTGAAGCACACCTTAAAGTCTAAAACACCGTAATCTTCTGGAGACTCGGACATGTGATTGGGGACTCCATGCGGAAGAACTTTGTTTCTATCAGCCCGCTTTGCAGTGTTATTTACGCGGTGGCGGTAGGCATCGAGTTCTATCTGCAACCAGGGGATAAACACCCAGCGGAAGACGAGACTTGATTAAGAATATTAGATCGGTGGGAATGCGACGAAAACAACAACGTACGCTTGCAGCAAATTGCTTGGGTCATACCAGCCATTGTTGACTCCGATGTCAAGAACATCCTCGAAACCCGGAGTCCAGCGGTGTCGCAATTGTGACCAACCTATCTCAGGCATAACATTCTTTTTCTCGTTCATCCAGCGGTGCTGAAGCGTTCCCTCGAGACTCGGATCATGCCAGTGGCGCAGAAGTGTGTGACCGTTCGCAAGTCCGAAGTTCTCAACGCCGGGATCGCTTTGAGAAACCAAAGGCATATCTGTCAATTAAGAATGTGTTGGCAGACATGAATGGACTTGAGAAAAGCAAAACTCACATCCAGACTCTGCCACTGTATCAAGATAATATGATAGAATCAGGCGCGGATTACTATTAGTCCACCAAATCTTAAGCCACTGAATGCGGCCGATGAATGGGTCAATGCCCGAATGAAGGGCCAACCCAAACTTGTATTTCCACTTGTCGTGCTGATCCACGGCCCAGAGGTCATTAACGCCAGCGGCCCAAAATCGTTTCCGCTTCAGGCGCCGTGCTCTGCGCTGTCTCACAAGATGAGGCTCGTGAATTGCGAAATATGCAGTTATCACACTCCTGCAGAGTCCCGCAAATTGTCAGACAATCCCAATATATTTTGGTGGCCATTTACCGTGGAACACTCATGTTTTCCTCATGGAACAAAAGCCCACTGATCTCTCGCTGGCCAGCTTTTGGGTACTGGGCACGCAAACGAATCATGGCAGATTGAATACTTTCCACGTTGTGTCCCTGGCTTCGACTGCGAAATAAGCCCATGCGCTCTCGGACTTCACGAAACCGAGTGATTCTTTGTTCAAGGGCAGAGACATGAGGACGGTGAATTCAGAGACAAAGCGACGACAAACCCGAGTCCATGTCTTGTCAAATCGATATGCTTGGTCCGCAGGAGCTGCAAGATTTGTTTGTCGTTCTTCTGCATCTTCCAGTAACGTAGTATGTGTGGAGCAATCAGTTCAAGTGGAGCTATGTTGAGCAAGTTAGTATTTTGTAGCTGAAAGAAGCAAAGGAGAACACACGCAAAGGTTTGTGCTGGTTGCCCCTGGCCATGGCGAATAGAGGTGGAGTGAATACTGAAAAATAAAGGAAGTTAGGCAGCGTTTATATAGCCAGAATTTCCACCGAAACACAGTGAAGCGTTTCCGGACAGCTATTGGAAGCACAAGGCAGTGCTTAAGCATTGCAATGATCAGCCGCAATGGATTTTGGTGCATGTGTGAATTATTTTCACAGGTATACTAATTATCCAAGGCGTGTAGGTAGTTTACCCGGACGCGTTTCCGGACAGCTATCGGAAGCGCAAGGCAGTGCTTAGGCATTGCAATGATCAGCCGCAATGGATTTTGGTGCACTGATCACTGTATAAATTATTTCCACAGGTATATTAATTATCCGAGGCGTTGTAGGTAGTTTATTTGTGGTTCTGACTGCGTCAACCCACAGAAAAAGATTTAGTTACACGTGTTTGTTTCATATTTCCCACGGTTCGAACTGGCTTGTCCGGGTCCGGTTTGCGACGCAAGGCTATGCGTATGAGTTCCGGGCGCGTAAATCTTTCCACACAGCCTACCGCCCGGTGGTCGGAACCCCGAGCAGACACTGCATTCGTGGTTGATGCTTCAGAGACTGCGGAATCATGCGGAATACGCTGCGGTGCTGAAACTGACGGGCTGAAACACCGCCTTAAGCTTTTAGCTGATGTTGCACTCACAAGTTGGAGTATTTAAGGGCACCCATATTTCGTCTGTTATCATCCTACCCACCTACCCGCCCAGTTCAATGGACAGTGGCCTGACTACTCAGTTCACCGAGGATCTACCTTCCCATGAAGCCACAATCTGCGACCGCAAGAAATGTAAAGCGGTCATTGCTGCTGGAGAGGACCGGCATTACATCGCTGGCTACAACTCCCAGTCGGGGAAGTTTGTGTGCACCAAATGCATCGAGCGTTATCGTGCTCAACCAGGTACAATGTCGCGTATGTTTCACATGACCTATCTACTCCTCCACTCTGGTTGACTGGTTGACATATGTTAGGGAAAAAATCAGAAGCCTTCTCGATCTCCGAGGCCGGAGACATCCGGAAGATGGTGAATGCTGGTCGCAAGAAAGGTCAGTAATTAATTGTCGGTTCTATGTGCATCCACATAACCAATACCAGGTGCAACTGTTTCGGAACGCCGTATCACTGCAGTTGGGCATGGCAGTACTTCTGGTCCTCATAATGGTGCGTTGCAAACTCTTGAGAATCGACTCACTGACAGCCTCACGCGGATTCTAGATGGCTATGTGCACAGAAGTTCAATGCTACCTCCTTCTATTCCCGGACAGTCCCAGCCGCAGGTCATGATTCCGACTACGTGGGGTCAGTCCAGTTTCACCCACCCACCTCCGGCGGCATGGCATTCCAGCCAGCCTTATCAGCCATATCCAATGCCCCCTCCATCAAGTTATGGCTATTCGTCTGCACATGCACTATATCCAGCCACCCGGCAAAGCTGGGCATCCCGGGCATACCAAGGAACTCTGCCAGACCTGGTTACAGTGAAGTTCAAACTGATGCATGAAATTCCTACAAAAGCAAACGCAGTACTGGTGCGCGTAAGTCTGTTCTCGCATGCCGGTTATCCTGTCATTTTGACGTGATCTAGAATATCTGGGAGGGCAAGCCAGTTGATGTCAACTCGACACCACCTCAACTACGGCAATTGGCCATCAATGCTCTATCGCAAAGGGTGCACAGTTCCTTGAAGGGCTTCCCCATCCAATGGGGCCAGCTTCCCCTCCGTGAGGTCGCGCATTGGATAGACCTGGGCCAGGAACCTTCTGATATCCCCTACTTCCTTCAACGCTGTCTGAAAGGTAAAGCCAAGGGCAAGGACGGGGTCCCGACCTTCAAAAAACCAACCAGAGACTTTGACCTCGCCCTTGTGATTGATTCTGATTACTGGGATGAGATCATCCAGTACCTGGTGCAAAAAGAGGCATGTCATAAAGATTCACTACCGTTGACAATGTCATTAACTTGAAATTTGATGTTGATCCCATTAGAATGAGGTAGAGATGGTCCGTATTTCTCAATGCTACATTTGACCAACGTCGTGACTGTTGACAGGCTACCGACTCGCATGGGCACAACTCAATGAATGTGTCGGAAGCCTCACAATCCAGGAGTCGCTCTCCCGATACCCAATCTCTCGCTGCAGATCCTTCCGGGTACCGCCTCAGTTCTGCGAGTTTTGATACCATTCAAAGCAGGGCTTCGAATGTGAGTTGAACATATCCTTGCCATGCTGAGAACTCAGTCAGGAATTGTCCAGTTTGATTCATTGACCATTGCATCGAAGCGCACACGCAGCGTATGTTCACTTCTGAACTCCACATACCGCTCCTCAGCCACTTTCTAGGACTCGCAATCGGTACCTAAAACACCCCCACAATCGAAACGTCGGGCGCTCCCTGCTTATGAGTCGCCAAACCGTGATCAACTGCGGGAGGCTCTGGTTGAAGGAGGCTCATCTCTATCACAGGTCTCTGTCCAAGGTAAATTGTGTTTTGAGTCCATTGCACCCACTCATAATAATTTAGCTCGCACCGTCTCGGAACGTATTGAGTTTTTCCAAATTTCACACCGCCCTTTGAAAGAACTCCTCGCCTCCAACAGCGATGAGGGCTTCCAAGGATTTATCTGCGATCCCGCCGACGCTGCTCAGGGCTCTCTTGTAATCGTAACCGGTAAATATCTTGGTATCGGCACATTCAAAACGGCACAGCTTGGATACTTATCCCTGATCCATCTCACGTCGGAGGGACTAGGGACAACACAAAATCAACGGGTTGCCGCAAAAAGGATGTATGTTCGTCGGGCTAAACGGACAGTGCGCAATCCGGACGGTTGGGCTCTTACTCGCCTAACAGCTGCGGACGAGTTTGCGAAAACAATGATGGAGGCCAATGTTCTGCTCTGGGCTGTGTCGCTCATGACGTTCACATATTCCTTCATCGACCACTTCATCGCTAATTCTCCCTCCGAGCCACCTTTTGACATTCCAGAAGTCCGGTTTGTGCATGCGGCCATTGCAGTTGTTCCGGAGCAAGTAGTTGGCCCCGTTTCAAACTCAAAATCCACCATCTGTCGCTCATACCTTGTTGAAGAACTCATCGACGAGACACGGGATGGCTTTCATAAGTTCATTAACAACGCCAGTGCGGTACCGGTTTCGCTCGTAGGCAGCAAGCAATCTCTCTCCATAGTGGCGGAGTTTCTTTCATTCACACAGCATGTTCAATATCACAAAAGCGGCGGGATGGTTTATCTCTCAGATCTCCAGGGTCAGTGTTTCAACCATTTAACTGCCGAACCCATCCTCACTGATTTGTATGCACAGGAACTTCTGAGCTGTTGACTGATCCTCAAATCATGACTTCTCCGTGAGTGGTCGCTTTGCAACGTTTCACGTCCTGGTTTCTCAAACGATTCCAGATCTATCGGGGATGGCATTGAAATATTTGGTGAAGGGAACGTGCCGTCCGCATTCGAGGCATTCCCTGATCAGCACATCTGCGGAAAATTCTGTGAATGGTTTCAGCTTCCCAAGTTTAAGCCGACACAGTGACTTGCCTCGATTCCCACCACTTAACCATATGCACTATGTTATTATGCCACAATATTATGAATCATGTTCTATGCTAACACCGGCAAAGTCGCTACTGTGCCTAATGTGCCGCGTGGTCCACCTCGCTCTCGGCCAACGGGTTTTCAACACTCGATGAATTGATCCCTGATCAAGGAGAGGTAGCTGTCGTTATCGTTCCTGATCCCAAAAACCGTAATCCATTCATTATCGAATCATACACGGCTCTCGATTCCCATATATATCCACGGGGATCCTCTCGCTGATCTCCCCACTCTTAACCCGAATCCACCCCCTTTCCTCCCCACCGGTCGCTATACTGCAGAACGTCCCGATATTATCGATCAATTGCACCCCGGCGATTTTCTGTGGCCAGCCGAACGCGATCTTATGCATGACTTCATGTGTAAGCAAGAGTCAGCTTTCGCATGGAACGACTCAGAACGCGGCCAATTCCGCACCGATTTCTTCCCTCCCATCAATATCCCCGTTGTCCCACATACCCCATGGGTTCAACGTAACATTCCCATTCCTCCCGGCATTTATGACGAAGTCTGCAAGGTTATCCGTACCAAGATCACCGCTGCAGTGTACGATAGCCCTCCAGAAGCGCCGTGATCACTTACCTGAGCTCCATTTCGAACGTCTTCCAGGTTCGCGTCCAGGCAGCCATTCGTTTCGAGCGCGAACACGTGTCCACGATCCGTGATTTCAACTTCCAACGCGGTGATTTGGTCTTGATGCGGAATACGGCTATTGACAAATCGTTAAATCGGAAGATGCGCACGAGATACCTCGGACCACTTATCGTCGTATCCCGGAACCGCGGCGGTGCATCATCCTTTGCGAACTCGACGGCTCGGTTCTACACCGTCCAATTGCGGTGTTTCGCGTCATCCCGTACTTTGCACGCGAGAAGAATCTCCCCTTGGCTGATTTGGATGCTGTTATCGACATATTGACTGACCGCCTGCGCGAAATAGGAGTCGGTGTTGGAGAACCCAGAGGAGGATGAGCCCGATGCACCAGCGTAGTTGTACGATGCACGAGAGTCAAAATTTCAGTTGGGAGGACACCACTGCGACGCACCTTTATCTTTCGTACCCAATCCCAATCCGTCCGTTCCCGCGTTTTCCCCGGCCCTCGCTTCTATCGCACCTTCCATTTCCAGTTCGCCTTGTCACCGTTTCCGCCAGTGACCGAGGACGGTGTCACTTTTTCAGTTGGGAGGAGATGATGAGCATCATCGAGCCGTGAGCCCGGACACCGCCACTGATCGCCGTACGAGCCGTCCCCATTCGGAGATATCAAAGCACCCGCGCCTTTCACCGCGCACCGCAGCAACTCGCCGACTGCCACGTCTAGCCACGTCGACCTCGCCATATGCTTCTGCACTCAGCTTTTCCATTTTCTTACAATCCTCCGACACTCAATATATTCCTACTCCCCTGAACTTTCCCATTTTTCGAAGTCTTTCCGGTCTCAGAATGCTTTCCCCGACTCGCGCCATTTATTTCGCATTTGGGGATGGTAAGTTGGCATCATGTAAAGCCGGAGTAGGCGAGAGTGCCAAAGGTCCTGCCACCGCATTAGGCAATTGCCGGGCATCAAACGAGCGTGGTGCTCCGGCTTTCCATACAATACCTAACTCTTGAGATGACGAGTGCCGTGCCGAGGAGCATGTGGCACATGTACAGTGTACACGCGATTACTAGTTCTGGGGAAACCCCCAAAATGACACCTGCGTCGGGGTCTTCGAACATCCGGGTCATGCAGGATTGTACTTGGTTGGTGATGTTCAGGTGGGCGAGACCTGAATATTAAATACATACTTCCAGCCGCCGGGCAAATTGAGCGTTGCAGAAGGAAGATGAAGCTTCGATGAACTCCACGGTCTCACCGCCTGAATAAGCAGGACGCTGGGGCAGTTGCCATCAGGTCACCCCAGGCTCTAATGTCTGTCTCCGACGGGACGCAGGGATTTTCGTCGCTGCGGAGAAGCGCCAAATCCAAATCCAAATTCGACTCTATGGAAAGCCGGAGCACCACGCTCGTTTGATGCCCGGCAATTGCCTAATGCGGTGGCAGGACCTTTGGCACTCTCGCCTACTCCGGCTTTACATGATGCCAACTTACCATCCCCAAATGCGAAATAAATGGCGCGAGTCGGGGAAAGCATTCTGAGACCGGAAAGACTTCGAAAAATGGGAAAGTTCAGGGGAGTAGGAATATATTGAGTGTCGGAGGATTGTAAGAAAATGGAAAAGCTGAGTGCAGAAGCATATGGCGAGGTCGACGTGGCTAGACGTGGCAGTCGGCGAGTTGCTGCGGTGCGCGGTGAAAGGCGCGGGTGCTTTGATATCTCCGAATGGGGACGGCTCGTACGGCGATCAGTGGCGGTGTCCGGGCTCACGGCTCGATGATGCTCATCATCTCCTCCCAACTGAAAAAGTGACACCGTCCTCGGTCACTGGCGGAAACGGTGACAAGGCGAACTGGAAATGGAAGGTGCGATAGAAGCGAGGGCCGGGGAAAACGCGGGAACGGACGGATTGGGATTGGGTACGAAAGATAAAGGTGCGTCGCAGTGGTGTCCTCCCAACTGAAATTTTGACTCTCGTGCATCGTACAACTACGCTGGTGCATCGGGCTCATCCTCCTCTGGGTTCTCCAACACCGACTCCTATTTCGCGCAGGCGGTCAGTCAATATGTCGATAACAGCATCCAAATCAGCCAAGGGGAGATTCTTCTCGCGTGCAAAGTACGGGATGACGCGAAACACCGCAATTGGACGGTGTAGAACCGAGCCGTCGAGTTCGCAAAGGATGATGCACCGCCGCGGTTCCGGGATACGACGATAAGTGGTCCGAGGTATCTCGTGCGCATCTTCCGATTTAACGATTTGTCAATAGCCGTATTCCGCATCAAGACCAAATCACCGCGTTGGAAGTTGAAATCACGGATCGTGGACACGTGTTCGCGCTCGAAACGAATGGCTGCCTGGACGCGAACCTGGAAGACGTTCGAAATGGAGCTCAGGTAAGTGATCACGGCGCTTCTGGAGGGCTATCGTACACTGCAGCGGTGATCTTGGTACGGATAACCTTGCAGACTTCGTCATAAATGCCGGGAGGAATGGGAATGTTACGTTGAACCCATGGGGTATGTGGGACAACGGGGATATTGATGGGAGGGAAGAAATCGGTGCGGAATTGGCCGCGTTCTGAGTCGTTCCATGCGAAAGCTGACTCTTGCTTACACATGAAGTCATGCATAAGATCGCGTTCGGCTGGCCACAGAAAATCGCCGGGGTGCAATTGATCGATAATATCGGGACGTTCTGCAGTATAGCGACCGGTGGGGAGGAAAGGGGTGGATTCGGGTTAAGAGTGGGGAGATCAGCGAGAGGATCCCCGTGGATATATATGGGAATCGAGAGCCGTGTATGATTCGATAATGAATGGATTACGGTTTTTGGGATCAGGAACGATAACGACAGCTACCTCTCCTTGATCAGGGATCAATTCATCGAGTGTTGAAAACCCGTTGGCCGAGAGCGAGGTGGACCACGCGGCACATTAGGCACAGTAGCGACTTTGCCGGTGTTAGCATAGAACATGATTCATAATATTGTGGCATAATAACATAGTGCATATGGTTAAGTGGTGGGAATCGAGGCAAGTCACTGTGTCGGCTTAAACTTGGGAAGCTGAAACCATTCACAGAATTTTCCGCAGATGTGCTGATCAGGGAATGCCTCGAATGCGGACGGCACGTTCCCTTCACCAAATATTTCAATGCCATCCCCGATAGATCTGGAATCGTTTGAGAAACCAGGACGTGAAACGTTGCAAAGCGACCACTCACGGAGAAGTCATGATTTGAGGATCAGTCAACAGCTCAGAAGTTCCTGTGCATACAAATCAGTGAGGATGGGTTCGGCAGTTAAATGGTTGAAACACTGACCCTGGAGATCTGAGAGATAAACCATCCCGCCGCTTTTGTGATATTGAACATGCTGTGTGAATGAAAGAAACTCCGCCACTATGGAGAGAGATTGCTTGCTGCCTACGAGCGAAACCGGTACCGCACTGGCGTTGTTAATGAACTTATGAAAGCCATCCCGTGTCTCGTCGATGAGTTCTTCAACAAGGTATGAGCGACAGATGGTGGATTTTGAGTTTGAAACGGGGCCAACTACTTGCTCCGGAACAACTGCAATGGCCGCATGCACAAACCGGACTTCTGGAATGTCAAAAGGTGGCTCGGAGGGAGAATTAGCGATGAAGTGGTCGATGAAGGAATATGTGAACGTCATGAGCGACACAGCCCAGAGCAGAACATTGGCCTCCATCATTGTTTTCGCAAACTCGTCCGCAGCTGTTAGGCGAGTAAGAGCCCAACCGTCCGGATTGCGCACTGTCCGTTTAGCCCGACGAACATACATCCTTTTTGCGGCAACCCGTTGATTTTGTGTTGTCCCTAGTCCCTCCGACGTGAGATGGATCAGGGATAAGTATCCAAGCTGTGCCGTTTTGAATGTGCCGATACCAAGATATTTACCGGTTACGATTACAAGAGAGCCCTGAGCAGCGTCGGCGGGATCGCAGATAAATCCTTGGAAGCCCTCATCGCTGTTGGAGGCGAGGAGTTCTTTCAAAGGGCGGTGTGAAATTTGGAAAAACTCAATACGTTCCGAGACGGTGCGAGCTAAATTATTATGAGTGGGTGCAATGGACTCAAAACACAATTTACCTTGGACAGAGACCTGTGATAGAGATGAGCCTCCTTCAACCAGAGCCTCCCGCAGTTGATCACGGTTTGGCGACTCATAAGCAGGGAGCGCCCGACGTTTCGATTGTGGGGGTGTTTTAGGTACCGATTGCGAGTCCTAGAAAGTGGCTGAGGAGCGGTATGTGGAGTTCAGAAGTGAACATACGCTGCGTGTGCGCTTCGATGCAATGGTCAATGAATCAAACTGGACAATTCCTGACTGAGTTCTCAGCATGGCAAGGATATGTTCAACTCACATTCGAAGCCCTGCTTTGAATGGTATCAAAACTCGCAGAACTGAGGCGGTACCCGGAAGGATCTGCAGCGAGAGATTGGGTATCGGGAGAGCGACTCCTGGATTGTGAGGCTTCCGACACATTCATTGAGTTGTGCCCATGCGAGTCGGTAGCCTGTCAACAGTCACGACGTTGGTCAAATGTAGCATTGAGAAATACGGACCATCTCTACCTCATTCTAATGGGATCAACATCAAATTTCAAGTTAATGACATTGTCAACGGTAGTGAATCTTTATGACATGCCTCTTTTTGCACCAGGTACTGGATGATCTCATCCCAGTAATCAGAATCAATCACAAGGGCGAGGTCAAAGTCTCTGGTTGGTTTTTTGAAGGTCGGGACCCCGTCCTTGCCCTTGGCTTTACCTTTCAGACAGCGTTGAAGGAAGTAGGGGATATCAGAAGGTTCCTGGCCCAGGTCTATCCAATGCGCGACCTCACGGAGGGGAAGCTGGCCCCATTGGATGGGGAAGCCCTTCAAGGAACTGTGCACCCTTTGCGATAGAGCATTGATGGCCAATTGCCGTAGTTGAGGTGGTGTCGAGTTGACATCAACTGGCTTGCCCTCCCAGATATTCTAGATCACGTCAAAATGACAGGATAACCGGCATGCGAGAACAGACTTACGCGCACCAGTACTGCGTTTGCTTTTGTAGGAATTTCATGCATCAGTTTGAACTTCACTGTAACCAGGTCTGGCAGAGTTCCTTGGTATGCCCGGGATGCCCAGCTTTGCCGGGTGGCTGGATATAGTGCATGTGCAGACGAATAGCCATAACTTGATGGAGGGGGCATTGGATATGGCTGATAAGGCTGGCTGGAATGCCATGCCGCCGGAGGTGGGTGGGTGAAACTGGACTGACCCCACGTAGTCGGAATCATGACCTGCGGCTGGGACTGTCCGGGAATAGAAGGAGGTAGCATTGAACTTCTGTGCACATAGCCATCTAGAATCCGCGTGAGGCTGTCAGTGAGTCGATTCTCAAGAGTTTGCAACGCACCATTATGAGGACCAGAAGTACTGCCATGCCCAACTGCAGTGATACGGCGTTCCGAAACAGTTGCACCTGGTATTGGTTATGTGGATGCACATAGAACCGACAATTAATTACTGACCTTTCTTGCGACCAGCATTCACCATCTTCCGGATGTCTCCGGCCTCGGAGATCGAGAAGGCTTCTGATTTTTTCCCTAACATATGTCAACCAGTCAACCAGAGTGGAGGAGTAGATAGGTCATGTGAAACATACGCGACATTGTACCTGGTTGAGCACGATAACGCTCGATGCATTTGGTGCACACAAACTTCCCCGACTGGGAGTTGTAGCCAGCGATGTAATGCCGGTCCTCTCCAGCAGCAATGACCGCTTTACATTTCTTGCGGTCGCAGATTGTGGCTTCATGGGAAGGTAGATCCTCGGTGAACTGAGTAGTCAGGCCACTGTCCATTGAACTGGGCGGGTAGGTGGGTAGGATGATAACAGACGAAATATGGGTGCCCTTAAATACTCCAACTTGTGAGTGCAACATCAGCTAAAAGCTTAAGGCGGTGTTTCAGCCCGTCAGTTTCAGCACCGCAGCGTATTCCGCATGATTCCGCAGTCTCTGAAGCATCAACCACGAATGCAGTGTCTGCTCGGGGTTCCGACCACCGGGCGGTAGGCTGTGTGGAAAGATTTACGCGCCCGGAACTCATACGCATAGCCTTGCGTCGCAAACCGGACCCGGACAAGCCAGTTCGAACCGTGGGAAATATGAAACAAACACGTGTAACTAAATCTTTTTCTGTGGGTTGACGCAGTCAGAACCACAAATAAACTACCTACAACGCCTCGGATAATTAATATACCTGTGGAAATAATTTATACAGTGATCAGTGCACCAAAATCCATTGCGGCTGATCATTGCAATGCCTAAGCACTGCCTTGCGCTTCCGATAGCTGTCCGGAAACGCGTCCGGGTAAACTACCTACACGCCTTGGATAATTAGTATACCTGTGAAAATAATTCACACATGCACCAAAATCCATTGCGGCTGATCATTGCAATGCTTAAGCACTGCCTTGTGCTTCCAATAGCTGTCCGGAAACGCTTCACTGTGTTTCGGTGGAAATTCTGGCTATATAAACGCTGCCTAACTTCCTTTATTTTTCAGTATTCACTCCACCTCTATTCGCCATGGCCAGGGGCAACCAGCACAAACCTTTGCGTGTGTTCTCCTTTGCTTCTTTCAGCTACAAAATACTAACTTGCTCAACATAGCTCCACTTGAACTGATTGCTCCACACATACTACGTTACTGGAAGATGCAGAAGAACGACAAACAAATCTTGCAGCTCCTGCGGACCAAGCATATCGATTTGACAAGACATGGACTCGGGTTTGTCGTCGCTTTGTCTCTGAATTCACCGTCCTCATGTCTCTGCCCTTGAACAAAGAATCACTCGGTTTCGTGAAGTCCGAGAGCGCATGGGCTTATTTCGCAGTCGAAGCCAGGGACACAACGTGGAAAGTATTCAATCTGCCATGATTCGTTTGCGTGCCCAGTACCCAAAAGCTGGCCAGCGAGAGATCAGTGGGCTTTTGTTCCATGAGGAAAACATGAGTGTTCCACGGTAAATGGCCACCAAAATATATTGGGATTGTCTGACAATTTGCGGGACTCTGCAGGAGTGTGATAACTGCATATTTCGCAATTCACGAGCCTCATCTTGTGAGACAGCGCAGAGCACGGCGCCTGAAGCGGAAACGATTTTGGGCCGCTGGCGTTAATGACCTCTGGGCCGTGGATCAGCACGACAAGTGGAAATACAAGTTTGGGTTGGCCCTTCATTCGGGCATTGACCCATTCATCGGCCGCATTCAGTGGCTTAAGATTTGGTGGACTAATAGTAATCCGCGCCTGATTCTATCATATTATCTTGATACAGTGGCAGAGTCTGGATGTGAGTTTTGCTTTTCTCAAGTCCATTCATGTCTGCCAACACATTCTTAATTGACAGATATGCCTTTGGTTTCTCAAAGCGATCCCGGCGTTGAGAACTTCGGACTTGCGAACGGTCACACACTTCTGCGCCACTGGCATGATCCGAGTCTCGAGGGAACGCTTCAGCACCGCTGGATGAACGAGAAAAAGAATGTTATGCCTGAGATAGGTTGGTCACAATTGCGACACCGCTGGACTCCGGGTTTCGAGGATGTTCTTGACATCGGAGTCAACAATGGCTGGTATGACCCAAGCAATTTGCTGCAAGCGTACGTTGTTGTTTTCGTCGCATTCCCACCGATCTAATATTCTTAATCAAGTCTCGTCTTCCGCTGGGTGTTTATCCCCTGGTTGCAGATAGAACTCGATGCCTACCGCCACCGCGTAAATAACACTGCAAAGCGGGCTGATAGAAACAAAGTTCTTCCGCATGGAGTCCCCAATCACATGTCCGAGTCTCCAGAAGATTACGGTGTTTTAGACTTTAAGGTGTGCTTCACTATTTCCTATTACCAGATGATTGACTGGGAGAATTTAGATCAGAGTTGACCCGGAATCGATATCTCATGTTCGCAATTTGTATGCTCCACCGGATCATGAGGTGTTCGAGTTGGTCCCAAAAGATTTCGCTGACCTCGCTGCCGGGTTCTACTTTGAACTCGGTCAGCCTCCCGTGATGCGGACAAATGTTTGGGATATATACATGGCCCTCTTATGTCAATTCCAACAGATGGACAACTTGCATCAAGTACCAGAGCAGTTGGATAACCGGTGGGGATATGCACTTACCATCGCAAGGGATGATCATGAGGATGATATTGCGCTCATCCCAAATCTCACACCTTTGAATAATGGCTCCGATGTCATTGGTTCGAATGGCGACATCTACTTGGGCGGTGTAAATAATGGCCTCGGATTGGGTGAGTTGAAGTCCTGTCCAATATTCCTGATTACTGAGCAAAAGACCTACAGATACAATGCATTCATCACAGCTTGATGCACTGTTGGACAGGGATGAGCCTCTGCCTGAAGGAGAGCTCGATGTGGAAGAGGATGAGCAGTTGATTGCCTGGTTCTCGTCAGATGATGAAGACGATACTTCAGATCATGATGAATTGTAGAGCTTCACCAAACTAGGAGGCAGAAATATTATTTCATTCATAGTATCTCTTTCTGGTCACCGAATGCAATTTTACATGGTTAAATGATGAGCGAAGCCAAGCTTTCGTATGCTGTACCAGTTGAACCCATGGGAACACTACAAGAATGGATGGTAGAGTACTGAAGAATATTCCGGAATCACAAAGACGTTGTTGGTTTTCGCGCTGTGGGAGTTCCTTGAAGGGAACTTTGCCACTTTGCCATTGGCTTATCTCATACAAAGTTAAGAATATGTTAAAAAAAGAATCCCTGTTATAAGTGGGGTTAAAAGCGGACGATGATGGAGATGCCGCTGCAGTACATATTGGCGCATTGATGGGAAGGGCGCAGTACCATCAGTCCGGTGACCCGATTGGGCAATCACCGGCCATCAAACGAGCGTGGTGCTCCGGCTTTCCATAGATTTCAGCACTTTTTGTAATATTTCAGAATAGAACACTTGCCCTGGGGTCAAATCGGGCCCGTTCCCCTTGAGAAGTGGCTCATTCAAACGCTGTGGGCAGCCCCCAGAGGAATGCCACTCAGGGGTAGGGGTATACACCACATCCTGAGATCACACGGTGCGATCTTTCGATGTTTGACCCAGGCTGTTGATGGTCGGCACTAGAACAGATGCCCTGGCCGCAAATGGCCACCGTTTGCCTCGGAAATTGGTGCGAGCCATTTTTACAGACCGCACGCAGAGGAACACCACCAAGGCCCCCATCAGAAAGCTCCATTGTATCTGTGTAGGCACCCTTTTCTGCAAAACATCCACCTCCTGAAATTGGCTATCACCTGCCAGATAGTGAGGGTGAAGGTCCTTGTATTCCTGCGAGCACTCTTCATGGGGTCCATAATGTATGTCTGTACAAAAAAAACCTCTGATTATGCCCCCAGTCGGAGTCCGCAACGCCGCCAAAAGGTGACATGTCTGGAAATGTCACGTGTCAAATGATGTGCATTTCGGGGCATGTTGTGGGAGGCGACATTGACCATTTGGTACCAATTTTAATGCATGAGTGTATTCTTTAGATGCAAGAGTGAGCGCTCGTTGAACGGCAGGCCGTCAGGTAGCCGGGAATTGTCGAAACAGATGATTTTATCTTCAAGATGTCTTCTATTGAGATGCCTGATAGAAAAACTGTGATATGTTGTACACTCCAGTTACTAATGGTTACCGATTTGCCAGACCATCGCCCGCGCCGAATGCACCAATTTTCTAGGCAAACGGTGGCCATTTGCGGCCAGGGCATCTGTTCTAGTGCCGACCATCAACAGCCGGGATCAAACATCGAAAGATCGCACCGTGTGATCTCAGGATGTGGTGCATACCCCTACTCCTGAGTGGCATTCCTCTGGGGGCTGTCCACGGCGCTCGAATGAGCCACCTTTCAATGAGAACGGGCCTGATTTGACTCCAGGGCAAGTGTTCTATTCTGAAATATTACAAAAAGTGCTGAAATCCATGAAGTGAACGCTAGGAATGTGCGCGTAGGGACTACATTAGGATTCTAAAGAGGCGCCCCTCTGTGTTTTGACTGCCCGCATCGAATGCGCCTATTTTCGAGGCAGACGGTTTAGATTTGAGGGCAGGGCGGCCGTTCTAGCTGAAAATGATCAAAACTGACCCAAAATGGAAAAAAAATTCGGGTGCGCCCTAAGTTCCGCAAACTGCTGTAACAGTGCAATTACACGCTCTTGGTGTGGTGGTAACACCTGCTCTGGGTTCGATTCCCCGAAGGTGCCTCCCCTGCGCGAATCCAGGAATCCTTTTCTTTTCTGCTTCTGCTACATTTGTTTTGCTATCTTTTTATTCCCCATCTCAAGTTGAATTTCTTTTGTCTTCCATTCAAGCGGGCCACACAGCCATCAATCCTTAGAATATAGTCAAGCGTTCTTCAACATACGGACACTTGGACAATTTAATTTTATGGTTCAAGTCTACTTAGTTATACCGGGGCCGTGTGTCGGTCCTTGCTGCCGGTGTTAACTTTCGGAGTCCCCGTTTTCAGCAAAACAGCCCTAGGAACTGGAACAGAATGCAAAATGCCCAACCTTTCCAACCAAGTTCAAACACAGCAACACCCTCATCCACAAAAACGCAAAGGTAGCTCCGGCCTCCAACCCATTTTGATTTTCTGGTACTAAACACAGCTCCGGAAGTGGGGCATCTGCATCTCTCGGCCTGCAGAGACTCAGATGCAGGACTAATGGCATCCCAAAGGATATTGACCAGACGCTGAATGCTTTGAATCAGTAAGGTGGAGTGTTGCACACACAGGACCTCTTGTGTTGAGCTTTCCCGCTAGCACAGCAATTAATACCCAAGTAGCCCCAACTCGGATGTGGCGGACGGAGTACCGCCGCGGAAAAATGGCTAGACAATTAAATAGTCGGGGTTCGACTCCTCACATCCCAATCCGGGTGGTCAAGGTTGGTTTTTACTTTGTTCTTTTCTATCGTGCTGCATAGCTACTATATACCGACTCGGTCACTCTGATTGAATCGATCCGGCCTCGATACCGATATCGCCTTGTGGGTGGATTCACTGCGTTCCGGGCCCCCGTGGCCAAAGGCCGGCCACGTGTAACTACGGCATTCTACGTGCGAAAAAGGTTTTCGCAGATTGGATCAAATCTTCATGATTGTTCGTGATTCGGACCGGCCGTGTAATGCTACCTACCTACCTACCCCGGTTTTTTTCCCCAATGTACTGGGTACCGTGACGCGAAAACACGAAAAAGAAATCGAAAAAGGAAAGATTTCAAGAAGGCTCGGAGGAATTGCGGAGGGATTCAAGTAAGATTGTTTCTAACTAGATATACAGTTATATGAATCGCAAGAGCGCCATGAACCGAAAGAGCGCCAGGATGGCGGCCGAAGTAGGAAAGACGTCATGGAGACAACTCAGAGAAGCCGAAGGCAGAATAGCCGATTAGCGCCAGCACAACAGCAGTGCCGGAGATTGGTTGGGCACAGCGCGAAAGTCAACCTGCAGCCAGGGGAGGATTTTGAGGTCATACAATTTGTCTCCATAAGTCCCTCAGGTAAAAGATAGCCTGTAGATATCTGTTCAATTTTCAGTCACATTGTCGAGTTGTAAATATGCCGGACCGGATCGCGCAGTACATGGGATCGCACAGAATGCCCGCTATCCTATAGTGGGTTTTTGTAGATGGATCCCGAAACCCAGATTATACGGATTTTGTGATCGAGCACTTCCAGATTGGGACAGTATGATGTCATTTTGATGGCAACCGTTTGATGGTCGTCCGACATTTTTGCAAATTGTTTCCCCTCTCTGTGACTGGTCGTCGCAAGGTCGTCGCGAAGTCGTCCTCCTTGTCTCCCACCCCCATCTTCTCTCTCGATGCCCATTCTCGTCGACGGTGTCGAAGCGCTATCTGTTGCGTATTCTGGTCTCCCTCGCACTGTCTTATCTGGAGGCTTGCTCTCTCGGCTTTATTCGCCTAACGCTTCCAGTGTTCTTCTCACCACCAATGTGCCCCCCTATGGGTCTTTCTCTGTTGTCGCCTCATGCGATGTGGACTATGGTGCCAATTTCGATGTTACACTTGGACTTGATTGGGCTCCGTATCTTCGTGATTCATTGCTCAACGCTGGTCTCCGACTGGATAGTACTTTCGACCCTTTGCGCTTCCTCCTTGACCCGAGCAGACCTCTATCTTCGTGAGTCCTCCTCTGTATCATTTTCGCTATCTCCCGAACACTGTGTAGGCGAACTCTGGTCGAACCCCAACCTGTATCTGTCAACACTCCGCAGATCGACCCAGTCTTGCTTCAAATGTCCGCGTCGCATGGTCAGTTTCGTCTCCTCTGCATTCCCTCAAATCTGATCATTTTTGTTGTCGGGATTTCAGACGACAGTCATCTCCAACTACCCATTTCCTCGGGATCTGGTGTTCGTCCCGGTGCGTTCTTTTATTTCATGTCCATCAGCCGCTTTATTCACCATACTTCAAGCGGGTGTCTCTGACACCGTCCACCCGTTTTCATACTTTGAATCCCACTTTGAAACATATTTTAAACCATACATTGAAACATCTGTTGAACCACCCCAAATTGACCCCATGACTGCTACCCCGTTGTCAAATTTCGCGCCCCCGTCAGCGTCTGGCCCCTCTCATTATCCCTCTGATGTCCCTATGCCTCCTCCCCCATCCTCAGCCCATCCCGCATACGCCCCGTTCGAGCCATTGCCTCTCCATGTACCCGCAACTAGCATCGAAATATTCCCATTCGTGACTTATGATCCACCTATGATTTCCGGTCCGTCAGAGTACCGCGTACCTCCACACGCCGGCACTGAGTCAAATGATTGCCTAGAAGATGTTTTTCTTTCAGCCGACCGATCTTCGAATGTTTTCACAGCGGATACACGCCAGCTCATTGCAATGCTGAATGCCCATCACATCGAAAAGCCTGACAACTTAACAGTCGGGGGTGCACGCCATGCCATCATAACTCATTTGCTCACTGGTGGGTGTTTAAGTGTGTGCGATCCGAAAACAACCGCAAAACACAAATGTGCCTGTCGAAAGTTCCGTTCCCGTTTCAGCTCACAGAAAAATATGGCTTTCGACGCTCTGAGTTTGTTACTCTCTGCTTCCACCGACCGCTTGCCTGATGCTGATGTTATAACTGTAGCCCAATGCTTTGGTTGGTCGGATACCTCGCGTCAGCATCTCAACATGAGGTTATCAACTCGCCGCCGGACTTTACTCTCAGATCATGCAGCATCGAATCCCGCGCGCATAGTATTCGACAACCTGTACAATGTTGGTAAGGGTGCGTTATTGGCACTTGCTCACTCACATGGTCTGAATTGGTCTGGTAGTACTCCAACTGTTGCTGAGCTTCGTGACGAGATTATTGCACACGTTAGCAACGGACGATGTGTTTCGCATGAAGCCTATAACTCCCACCTTGCCTGTAACTCATTGTATTCTCAGTTTGAAGATCTTGAAGATGACACTTCGGGCACAGTCGAGGATCCTTCCGTAAGAATGCAAGTGCAGATATTGCGTCAAATCGGCCCTTCCTTGCAGGCACGTCCTTTAAAGCGTTTGCTGGATCTTCACGAAGTCGAGTACTCCGAGAAAGACAATGTTCGCAAACTGCGGAGGCATCTACGCTGTTTTTTGTACTCCCTTGTTACTGGTAAACCTATGAATGATTTCTACGCGGGTGGAGATTCACGGTATTCTACGGTTGCTCGTCGCCTGGAAAGAGCTCGATTACGAGAAGAATGGCCCAAGGTTATTCCAGATCATCTTAAGCGGCGTCTCGTCAAGGACTTTAACCTGGAGATTTCCGCCGACAAACAACGCACCTTCTTATGTGGATCATGTTGCGAGGACAAACCCATGCTAGAAAAGGGAGTGCTCAGTTTCACCAAGTTTGATATCAATTTGTTGACCAGACCAGACCATATTGTCAAACGTACTATTGGCCCAAAGACTGTTGCTGAAATGGAGGTTGACGAGGAAATTGATGGATGGCTTGATTCGAATGTCCCTGAGCCACCCATGCCTATGGCCAACTCTCCACACAGTAGTGTGCTTATGGATCCATCTGCATTGACGCCGGATGCTTTCAATGAACCAGCTATAATTGCTTGTAAAGGCTGTCGTGCCGATCTTAAAGCCAATCGTGTTCCTCCGTTGGCCATGTCTAACCGCAATTATCTGGGACCCGTTCCGCCAGAACTCAAAGCACTCACAATTGTTGAAGAGGCTATGATTGCCTTGTGCAGGTCAAAAGTATGGATCATACAACTTCGAGATGATGATGGTCAGTTCGATGAGAAAATACCACTTACGCAGCGAGGTGTGCGGGGCCACATAATTGTTTATCCTCAAAAACCTTCGTCCATCGCAACATCTCTTCCCCCTTCCATAGAGGATATTACCACCCCGATTTGCGTCGTTTTTGTAGGCTCGCGGCCACCCACTGCTGAATGGCTTAGAACGAAGGCTAGTCCATTGATTGTTCGAAAGGAGAAGGTAATGGCTGCTTTGGCCTGGTTGAAAATTCATAACCACCTGTACGCTGAAGTTGCCATAGACCACTGTGTGCTTGAAAATCTTCCCGATGAGACTATGCTTCCGTTCCATATTCAGCATATTCTTCCGAACGAAGGCATTGATACCACCACCTCCAATTATGTTCCTGGCTCTGCTATTCCTGACCCTCGTTCATCCTCTAGTGCCTCTGGAGACACTGTGCCCCCTGCTCCCCGTGACATACCATTTCAGAGTGTTGTTGTAATGGATGTTGACGGCAACGCACCATCCAACGAATTGCGATCTGCTGCATTAGAACATATGCAGAAGCCTGGAGCCAATTACATTGAGATTCCGCATGGAGAAAGCCCCATGAACGAGTTCAAGAATCCACATTTGTTCCCAATGATGTACCCAACACTTTTTCCGTACGGGCTAGGTGGGATGGAGGATAAAAAGCGCCGATCTCCGCTGAGCTTCAAACGCCATATCAAACACTTTTTTAATCTTGGTGACCGACGCTTTCAAGAACACTATTCCTTCTTGTTCACTGCATTCAATATGTTGCAACGCAGGGCATTGCTGCTCCGTACCAAATTCAAAGTTGAGCGGTCCAATTTCGATCGCATTGCTGCTCAATTTGGTACTGTGTCACCCGAAACTATTCATATTGTCTCAGAGCGTGTGGCTGCCGGAGATTTCTCGACCGCAAAAAATGCTGAGGAACGGAGAGTACTACGATTGTTGAAAGAGGTCAATGTCATCAACTCTCATGTTCCAGGTTCAGCACAATCAAAGTTGGTGATGCGGAATGAAATTCGAGCACTCATGGTTGAGAAAGGAATGCCTAGTTTTTACATCACCATAAATCCCGCTGACGTTTATAATCCCCTCGTCAATTTTTTGGCTGGTGACGAGATTGATTTAGACCATCTGTTACCCAAGGACATACCAGATTACATTGATCAAGCGGTGGGTATCGCTAAAAATCCTGCAATAGCTGCCCGGTTCTTCAACGTGTACATGAAGGCTTTTATCAAGACTATACTCGCTCTTGATCCAACAGAACGTGATACGGAAGGTGGTGCATTGGGTATTGTTCGCGGATATTATGGAACTGTAGAGGCCCAGGGTCGAGGTACACTTCATTGCCACATGATGGTTTGGCTGGCTGGCAGTTTGAATCCTAATCAAATAAAAGAGAAGGCCCTTGCAGACGGTGGTAATCTAGTGTTTCAACAGCGACTCATGTCTTTTCTTGACGACACAATTTCAACAGAAGTTCCTCCCAATCCTCGACCAGATCTTGTCACACCTCTCTCCAAATTCCATCCCGCTGCAACGCGTGGCCCTGGCCCTGATATCCATGTAGATGATTTAGAGGATGCCGAAGGTCAAGATCTCCATCGCCTAATCGAACGCTGTCAACGACATCGTCACGGAAAGACTTGTTGGAAGTATTGGAAAGGATATCCTGATCCCAAGGAGTGTCGGTTTGACCTGGACAAAGATAACGAAAGAGCCATTAGCGTCTTCGATCCCGAAACTGGGGAATTTACGCTGCGGTGCCTCGATGGGCTGGTCAACAACTTCAACGAAACTATGATTCGGGCTATCCGCTGTAACATGGATATTAAGTTTATCGGCTCTGGTCCGGCTGCGAAGGCTGTCCTGTATTATATCACTGATTATATTACAAAGTCTCAGTTGCAGGCTCACGTTGCATACGCTGCCCTCGAAGTAGCCGTCAGAAAGCTTGGTGAATACGATGCTGAGACCGATGACCTTACGATCAGAGCACAGAAATTACTTCAAAAATGTGCCCATTCGATGATTTCTAACCAGGAATTATCAGCGCAACAGGTCGTGTCGTACCTTATGGATTTTGAAGACCATTTCACCAGCCATAGATACACCAATCTTTATTGGACCAGTCTTGAAGGTTTCATAAATACTGAGGATCCGAGTCCGGAGTGTTATCCATCAAAAACAGCATCCCTACCTGTAAGCGAGTCGCAGCCTGAACCGGAAAGCATTGAGGGTGCCGATGACAATGATGAAAATGAAGAGCCTGAAGATTCACAGCCCCTTGAAAATGCAGCGGAGGACGCCTTACTTGCCATAGATGCCGACTCGTATGATCAGATCGTCCTTTCAACTGACCGCCACGGCCGACTCATTCCAACTGCAAATCAAGCCTGTGACTATCAACAGCGAGGCAAGCTACTGCAAGATTTGAATGTTTGGGATTTCGTTGCACAAACAAAGAAAATTGCTCACAAGGTTCAACATTCTGACGACTCTGATGATGGGTCTGAATCTGACAACGAAGACTCAGTATCTAATTCGGATAATGAGTCTGCTGAGGGCGAATCTCCCGGAGATAAACCTGTTTGGACACGCCACAACATACTTGATTTTGAGGGTAAACCTATGCCGCGCGTTCCGTTCTTGATGGACCATCTTGAAAGCGACACACATGTTTCCTGTGTAACATCATATCTAAAACGGAGCATTCCCGTTCCGATTGGTCCCGCAATACCGCGACGAGATAAACTTGCATCTGTACCGAAGCACGCAAGGCTTATGTTGATCTTGTTCAAACCCTGGCGTCATGCGGATGACCTTCGTAGCTCGAATCAGAGTTGGGAGGAAGCTTTTCGGGAATTCACATCCACTTGCTCACCTGAAATTTTGGAGCGAATAGACAACATGCAACTTCTGCACGAATGTAAGGACAGCCGCGATGAGCACTACAGTAACAGGCGCAATCGCAGAAAGGCCGGGCTCACCTTGGAATTGCAGCGAGGCTGTCGACAGTCCAACGATTTTGGTGAAGAGTCAGAGGAGTCTATTATCGCACATTTATCTTCCATGGATTCTGCCAGGTCAAACAGAGGTGATAAAAAGCGTGCAGACCTGCTCAATGTTTTAGTAGAAGCAGACAAATGTGGTCTTACAGGTGGACGCCGAGCTCCAGAATCTTCTTCCATCGTGAACGCTGGTGGTCACATGCAAGTACGGGATCGTAATCTGGAGGCAGAACATTTCTGGGCAAAGTCATACGAGGAAAATAAGCAACGGTGGAGGAAGGCTGTCTCGGCTTCAAGGCTACCTGCCATTCCAGATGCAGATTTTAATTCTTGCGAACCTGGTATACGAGATGGTTCTGCATTCCGCACAGAAAGCAGCGTGGTTCCACCGCCGTCTATCAGAGATGCCGATAAATTGTTGCAACGCGAGCCTCCAGGGAACAATCATGCACCGCTCACCGCTCAATCCGGGTCTCCACATATCACACTCAACGTCGAACAGCAACGTGCTTTCTCGATTGTCACGAGGCAGAGCCAGGAAGATCCAACTTGTTTAAGAAAACCGCTTCGCATGTACCTGGGTGGGGCAGGAGGCACAGGAAAATCCGCCGTGATCGATGCCTTGACAGAATATTTTGTCAGTACAGGACAAGAGCGCAGATTTAGATTGGCCTCTTTCACCGGTGTGGCTGCCCGTAATATTTCTGGAATGACTCTTCACTCCGCGCTGATGATGGGTGACCGTTTCGGAAAAAATCTATCGATGAACAGCAAAAAAGAACTCATGGCGATGTGGGAAGGGGTTGACTTTCTCTTTATAGACGAGGTTTCCATGATCGGCTGCAAAATGATGCACGATATCAGTCATGCACTTAGCGTAGCGAAAGGAAACGACCTTGCCTTTGGAGGTATCAACATCATATTCGCTGGAGACTTTGCGCAGTTGCCGCCGGTTTTACAGAAACGACTGTACACAGATCTAACTGCGAAGCAGATCCACGACGCTGGGACTACCCGTGGTCAGAAGGTCATTTTTGGCAAATTGTTGTGGTTGTCTGTGAATACAGTTGTAATGCTCACTGAAAACATGCGGCAGGTTGGTGAGGAAAATCGGCCCTTTATTGAGCTACTAGACCGGCTGCGCTATGGGAGATGCACTTCTGCTGATTACGATTTGCTGAATACTCGGTTAGCGAAAAATCTCGACATAGACTGGCAATCCGCACCTTGGTCCGAAGCTCCCGTGATCGTCTCGGAGAATGCAATGAAGGACGCCTTGAATGTGCAGATGACAAAAGATTTTGCCAAAGCCACCGGCCAACCCGTCCACTGGTATCATGCCATAGACATGCATGCGAAGCAATCAACTGTTCAAAACGAAGAGCTCAAGAAACGATTGATGGATTTGGACTCTGGACAAACCGGCTCCCGACTTGGGATGATTCCACTGGTCATTGGTATGCCTGTCGTTATTTGCCAGAATTTCGACGTTGCTGGTGGTGTTGTCAATGGATGTGTTGGTAAACTCGTCAGTGTGAGGTATGAGACTGGCCAGGATGGGAAACGGTACGCGATCTCTTGTGTGGTTGAAGCGCCCGATACAAATCCAGGTATCTTACCGGATTTACCTGATCACCATGTTGTGAGTTTGCGAGATACCACCAATATCTCCCTGGTTCATCCTCACAGCAAAAAAAACGGTCAACATCCGACGTACACAGCTCCCTATCGTACCTGGTTTCGCCATCACGGCGCACAAGGCCCAAGGCAAAACTTTGAAAGCCTGTGTTGTCAATTTCACAGCATGTTTCGGAACGGAGTCCCCATATGTCATGGTATCTCGTGTCACGTCCTTGGAGGGTCTGGTCATCCTTACGCCGTTTGCAAAGTCAGTCATTCAGTGCCATCAGTCAGCCGATGTACGCAACGAGTTTCGGCGGCTACGGTACCTGGCGCTCAAGACCGTAATCACCGCCGGGACGGCTGTCGAAGTTGCTGCAGCAAAGGCGGAGTTGAAGGCGCAATTTGGTCCCGCTCCGCCTGTTCTGGAAGACCCCGCACCCGATGAGATCGGTGTCGGGCTTGCCAAAAGGGTCCGGGCCGTGGAACGTGCCAATGCTGTGCTGACAGCTCCCGTCCCCCAACGCCTCACACGCGTCCCTCTTTCCACTCCTCGTGGCGGCGAGCCTCCCGCTGAACCCTTGTCCTCCATGGGCATTGTGGTTTCTTCTCCGGTACCCAAGAAGAAGTCCACCGTTGCAAAACCCGCTCGCAAGCGGCGTCTCGATGAACTTCCTCCACCTTCCGATGATACCTCTCCCTCTGGAAGTTCTAAGCGCCGCAGAACATAATCCGCCGGGCTTCACTCGCCCACCCTCCACATTCGATCCAATATTCTTCAGAATTCGAGTCCCCAGCTGCCATGTATGCCCGTGTATTCTCCACATAACCAGTCGAGATTGCTGACATGTCTCGACCAGCAATTTGTTCTTTTGCTGTCGAAAACTTCACCTCGTCGCGATGTACTCCCTATATTCGGCCGCCTAGGTCGATTGATTGGACGAGTCAAACACGCCGACTGCGACGTGAGTCAGGTTTGTTTCTCTGGCGATGCTGTTTCAGCTGATATCCTGCAGCATTCTAGCTCTTCCTGTATTCAACTCACACTACCTCTACATGATCTCAATGACACGGATGTCTCTATCCCGACCAATTTCTTTGTTTGAGCGGTGCAGTCGCTATCCTAATGAACGCTAGGTCCACTTCGGTGCGTCATCTTTCCCCCGTTGCATCTAAGTTACATCTCATGGGTTCACAGTCGAACTTCATCTCGATTGTAACAATATCATCCCGCATCGGAATCCTTTATCTGATTCGTATTCAACTGCCGGCGATGAAGCTTTCGAAGCTGTGTCAACCGACACTTTTCGCCGCCCAGGATCCACACTCCGACCTGAGTCCACCGCCGCTGAATCTTACCCGTGGATCGACCGCAGTATTACTGCGACTCCGCTTGTGAGTCTTTGTGTTTCGACATCCCCGTTCTTGTTATTTATTATTTTTACTTGTTCAGTGTCGTATTTCTTTGCGCGATATCCTTCCTCCTCCAGACCACGCCCTGCTGAGCGAGGCTTCACGTATATCCACATACCCCCGCCTATTCGTCCCTTATGTTTATGCTTACATTTTCCTCGGTTCATACTAGCGATGGACATCCTGTATATAAACAATAGCCTCTCCCCGATACCTCATTCCTCTCTACTCTCTCAACCCAGCCATTTTTTTCCTTCCTCTCTATCTACACAAACCGCAATGCATGTCGCTGTTACGAACCATTTGACGACACCAAAAGCCTGTAACTGCATCATTAAATACCCAACATATCGCCTTGATTACTTCATCGTTGGGTCGCAGGAGCTTGGAGTAAGTTTTGTTTTTGTTTTTTTCTGGTCTGAAGAAATGTTATCCCTGGTCGGATATGAGGATTAGATAGATAGCGGGCAATGCTGCCGGAACGGCGGGCTACAAAAGTTATAAATGGAATGCACTTACATTTGCATCTCATTACAGCGGCTAAACAGATTGAAAGCCTTCCAAAGATGGTTGAACTAAGGTTGAACACCAAAGTGGAAGTTCCAAAGTTCAACTCTTACCTCATCATAGCACGAATATGTAGACCTAGTATGAGCGAATGTAAAGTACTGTCTAGGAGGCCTCGGATCCGAATCTTAAAGGAACATTGTGTGTCAATGCGAGGCTCTAACCTGAAGTGGTAACATCAACCAATTAATAGAAACGGACCTGAGGACTGTGTGGGGACCTCTTAGCAGTTGAATTTATGTCGGATTCAGAGATCTAGATGCCTTTGGGTCATATTGGCTACCTTCCGCTGCCACAAAGCCATGGAATTTGAGGAAACCCATCATTGTACTTGATTTTACTCCAAATGGTTTGGTGTCGTGTTGCGACAAAAACCCCGTGCTTCAGGTAGAATTTGGGCTGGAAGTAAGGGTATAAATCTTCAAATGATAACTCGGCCAGCTACGAGCGAAGAGCCTGAGCTGCAGGACAAAAAAGCGAAAGAGAAGGTACAAAGATCCACGTGCCCCATCATTGCTATCTGGCACACTGCCGTCTCACTATTTCCACGTCCCAAAGTTGTGATTCAAAGAATCTAAAAACATGGATACTCTCTAGTATTCTTCTAGCACTGGTTGAACATTTCAGATTTTTGACTGAGAAATTTGGTGAAAACTATTTTGAATTTCACACAAATTTTTCAGTTGAAAATTTGTGAAAAACTTGAAACCTTTTGATGAAATTCTTGATTTTGAGTCAAAAAATGCTGAAAAATTTGAAATATCACAAAATATCTACCAAAAAGTTTCAAGTTTTTCACTTATTTTTTCACTGAGAAATTAGTGTAAAATTCAAAATAGTTTTCACCAAATTTCTCAGTCAAAAATCTGAAATGTTCAACCAGTGCTATAGTACACTTTATTTTATTTTTGTGATTTGTCGTGGTCGCAAACCGGGCCCATTTGCAGAAGTGCCAGATAGCAGTACTGCCTCTGCTATCTGGCAGTCATTTCCTTTGCAACGTTAGTGCAAAGCATCATTTTGAGATTTTGAAGCATCCAATACTATTTCATGTAGGCCTGTTAACATCTGAGGATGTGCACATCGTGCTACGCGTTCCGCACGTGCCCGTGCCGCGGCTGCGATGGTGCCAATTTTGTTATTGTCTTTTCACTCTTTTTCTCACTGGTTCTTACGACGAACACAGTGAGAGGTGAATTGATATTTACCTACGCTATCGAACTATACTTACAATACTTACACCTTGTACTCACCTAATTCGTACAGATCTTCCTGATTCACAAGGCCTATTGTATTAATTCAATCAAATCGACACAGGGTGTGACGCGTGACAACCTAGGACCATTTCGACAATTCGACAGCCCCGGAATTTTTGCGTGACCACCAAGAAATTTTCGAAAATTCCAAAGCAAAATTTCATTTTTTTGGTGTTTTCCGGAGATTTTGACCCGCGTTGAAACGGTGATGCAAAGCAGAGCCGTGAAATCCAACGTGATCTGAACTAGACACTAAAGTCTTGTTCAGACACACACTAAACCTCAACAACTACTAACTCAACAATAGTTCCTACAATATTTAGTTCGGGGACTAGGTCTCGTATCGACCTCAGTTCCAAAAGCAATGGTAAATCTCCCGATTCTTAACAAGAACCAAATGTGTATTCAATCTCTGTCCTAGTTGTGTTGGACGTATAGTCACAACGAGCGAATAACCTCCTGCTTAATGGTCTTTGTGTGATACAACCGAGACGAGACTTTGGGCGCTGGCGCCGTTCAAGAGGTCTTTAGTCAATCGGAGGGATAGCAAGCTTCTCTATCTCAGACGTTGCAGGCGGTGCCACAAGAGGTCCTACGGCGAGTGTAGCTTTTAATGATGAATCAAAGACAGACTTTGCAGCTCCGCAGCTGAAGAGGTCTAGTCAGAATGAAACTCAAAACTATCAAGTCTAGTGTGCCAAATAAGTGGGGTGGGATTTGCTGTCTATCTACTACATAACACGGTGCTTAAATACTAGAGGATTACAAACGAGCTGAGTGAGATGATTATTAATTGTGGGTATAAGCGGGTGAGAAGCCTGCATCGGAGCAGGTTTGTAAGAGTTCAATTGTCTGATTGTTCCCGAGAAGCAGCATGAATAATGCTCTGTTGAGTGAATGTCCTGTTGTTCACAAGCTGCAGTCCTTCACAGCCTGTCTAATCCTTTTGGCGTGAACTTGGTGAGTTCCTCATGTTCAATCCGCGCGCCTTGATTGGTCCTAAAGCATGCAGCCGCACTAGGCGCGCAAGCCCGTAATTCAACTCCGAGTCCAAAGTTTTTATGGTCCAAGTAATCTTTTTGTGATTATATCCCTTCATCTAATCCCTTGTTTGCCTCACGGCTATATTGAACTCGAACTTGCTGCATTGGTTAGATGCATCTTGTCGGAGTAGTCCTATGGTTTGCCTCTGGGTCCCAAGTCATAATTGCAAGTCCATAGGAGGACTGTTGATTATGTCCTCAGACACTGGTTTAACAGCAAGTTCAACCGCTACAACAGCTTAATGCTCAGTCCCGGGAATGGACTAGCACCCTTTAAGTCTCACTGGTGGTCCCATTATAGGGTTCTGCAATGATGCAAAATCGAAGAATTCAGCCGTGGTTGAATCCACGGCGTATCAGCGTGACACGGATTTTTTGGTTCGATGAAGCCCTGGGTGATGCGTGACCTCGATCGAAATTCGATACCGACAGAGGGGTGCGTGATGCGTTGATAAGCATGGTACACGGCTGGGCCTGAAATCTTTCGATTTTGGCGCCTAGAATATACTTTCACCAGTATATTAAAACGTAACAAGTGTTCATCAGTCTCAAATGAGAGCTAGTGTAAGCCCGAGCAGCTAGCTAAGGACGCATATGCGCTATACAAGTTACAGGAATGTTCCGCAGCAATGACTTTTACGAGCCAGAGCCCAGGGCATACTGTGAGGAGTTTGGACAAACCATTCGGGGCTTAATCAGGTTTAAACAAACCTTAGTCTACCGACGCATAGTCCTATCAAGGGAACACATA